>CAUDMG010002688.1:467500-690000 GCA_958450375.1 Homarus gammarus
TCCTGTAGGTGCAGCAGCAACAGCAGTTGGTGGTGGTGGTGGACTGCGGGGGAGTTGATCCTGTAGGTGCAGCAGCAACAGCAGGTGGTGGTGGTGGACTATAAGGGAGTTGATCCTGTAGGTGCAGCAGCAGAAGGTTGTGGTGGTGGACTGTGGGAGAGTTGATCCTGTAGGTGCAGCAGGTGGTGGTGGTGGACTGTGGGGAGTTGATCCTGTGGGAGGAGCAGCAGCAGTTGGTGGTAGTGGACTGTTGGGGAGTTGATCCTGTAGGTGCAGCAGCAGCAGGTGGTGATGGTGAACTGTGGGGGAGTTGATCCTGTAGGTGCAGCAGCAACAACAGCAGCAGGAGCAGCTGCAGGTGGTGGTGTTGGACTGTGGGGGAGTTGATCCTGTAGGTGCAGCAGCAGCAGTTGGTGGTAGTGGACTGTTGGGGAGTTGATCCTGTAGGTGCAGCAGCAGGTGGTGGTGTTGGACTGTGGGGGAGTTGATCCTGTAGCTGCAGCATTAGCGACAGGTGGTGTTGGTTGACTGTGGGGGAGTTGATGCTGTAGGTGCAGCAGCAGCAGCAGGTGGTGGTAGTGGACTGTGGGGGAGTTGATCTTGTAGGTGCAGCAGCAGCAGGTGGTGATGGTGAACTGTGGGGGAGTTGATCCTGTAGGTGCAGCACCAGCAGGTGGTGGTAGTGGACTGTGGGGGAGTTTATCCTGTAGGTGCAGCAGCAGCAGAAACAACAACAACAACAACAACAACAACAGCAGCAGGTGGTGGTAGTGGACTGTGGATGAGTTGATCCTGTAGGTGCAGCAACAACAACAATAAGAGCAGCTGCAGGTGGTGGTAGTGTACTGTGGGGGAGTTGATCCTGTAGGTGCAGCAGCAGGTGCTGGTGGACTGTGTAGGTGATCCTGTAGGTGCAGCAACAACAACAACAACATAAGCAGCAGCAGCAGGTGGTGGTAGTGGACTGTGGGGCAGTTGATTCTGTATGTGCAGCAGCAACAGCAGGTGGTGTTGGTGGACTGTGGGGGAGTTGATCCTGTAGGTGCTGCATCAACAGCAGGATGGTGGTGGTGGACTGCGGGGGAGTTGATCCTATAGGTGCAGCAGCAGCAGCAAGTGGTGGTGGACTGTGGGAGAGGTGATCCTGTAGGTGCAGCAGCAGCAGCAGGTGGTGGTGGTGGACTGTGGGGGAGGTGATCCTGTAGGTGCAGCAGCAGGTGGTGGTGGACTGTGGGGTAGTGGATCCTGTAGGTGCAGCTGCAGAGTGGTGGTAGACTGTGGGGGAGTTGATCCTGTAGGTGCAGCATGTGGTGGTGGTGGACTGTGGGGGAGTTGATCCTGTAGGTGCAGCAGCAGCAGGTGGTGGTAGTGGACTTTTGGGGAGTTGATCCTGTAGGTGCAGCAGCAGTAGCAGGTGTGTGGTGGACTCTAGGGGAGTTGATCATGTAGGTACAGCAGCAGCAGGTGGTGGTGGTGGACTGGTGAGGGAGGTGATTCTGTAGGCACAGTGGCAGCAGCAGGTGGTTTTGGTGGACTGTGGGGGAGGTGATCCTGTAGGTGCAGCAGCAACAGCAGTTGGTGGTGGTGGTGGACTGTGGGGGAGTTGATCCTGTAGGTGCAGCAGCAACAGCAGGTGGTGGTGGTGGACTATAAGGGAGTTGATCCTGTAGGTGCAGCAGCAGAAGGTAGTGGTGGTGGACTGTGGGGAAATTGATCGTGTAGGTGCAGCAGGTGGTGGTGGTGGACTGTGGGGGAGTTGATCCTGTAGGAGGAGCAGCAGCAGCTGGAGGTGGTGGACTGTGGGGGAGGTGATCCTGTAGGTGCAGCAGTAGGTGGTGGTAGTGGACTGTGGGGGAGTTGATCCTGTAGGTGCAGCAGCAACAACAGCAGCAGGAGCAGCTGCAGGTGGTGGTGTTGGACTGTGGGGGAGTTGATCCTGTAGGTGCAGCAGCAGCAGTTGGTGGTAGTGTACTGTTGGGGAGTTGATCCTGTAGGTGCAGCAGCAGGTGGTGGTGGTGGACTGTGGGGGAGTTGATCCTGTAGCTGCAGCATTAGCGACAGGTGGTGTTGGTTGACTGTGGGGGAGTTGATGCTGTAGGTGCAGCAGCAGCAGCAGGTGGTGGTAGTGGACTGTGGGGGAGTTGATCCTGTAGGTGCAGCAGCAGCAGGTGGTGATGGTGAACTGTGGGGAGTTGATCCTGTAGGTGCAGCACCGGCAGGTGGTGGTAGTGGACTGTGGGGGAGTTGATCTTGTAGGTGCAGCAGCAGCAGCAGCAACAACAACAACAACAACAACAACAAAAGCAGCAGCAGCCGCAGCAGCAGGTGGTGGTAGTGGACTGTGGGTGAGTTGATCCTGTAGGTGCAGCAACAACAACAATAAGAGCAGCTGCAGGTGGTGGTAGTGTACTGTGGGGGAGTTGATCCTGTAGGTGCAGCAGCAGGTGCTGGTGGACTGTGTAGGTGATCCTGTAGGTGCAGCAACAACAGCAGGATGATGGTGGTGGACTGTCGGGGAGGTGATCCTGTAGGTGCAGCAGCAGGTGGTGGTGGACTGTGGGGTAGTTGATCCTGTAGGTGCAGCTGCAGAGTGGTGGTAGACTGTGGGGGAGTTGATCCTATAGGTGCAGCAGCAGCAGCAAGTGGTGGTGGACTGTGGGAGAGGTGATCCTGTAGGTGCAGCAGCAGCAGCAGGTGGTGGTGGTGGACTGTCGGGGAGGTGATCCTGTAGGTGCAGCAGCAGGTGGTGGTGGACTGTGGGGTAGTTGATCCTGTAGGTGCAGCTGCAGAGTGGTGGTAGACTGTGGGGGAGTTGATTCCGTACGTGCAGCAGCAACAACAGGTGATGGTGGTTGACTGTGGGGGAGTTGATCCTCTAGGTGAAGCAGGTGGTGGTGGTGGACTGTGGGGGAGTTGATCCTGTAGGAGCAGCAGCAGCAGGTGGTGGTGGTGGACTATGGGGGAGGTAATCCTGTAAGTGCAGCTGTAGAAGGTGGTGGTGGTGGACTGTGGTTGATGTAATCCTGTAGGTGCAGCAGCAGGTGATGGTGGTGGACTGTGGGGGAGTTGATCCTGTAGGTGCAGCAGGAACAGCAGGTGGTGGTGGTGGATTATGGGGGAGGTGATCCTGTAGGTGCAGGAACAGAAGGTGGTGGTGGTGGACTGTGGGGGAGTTGGTCCTGTAGGTGCAGCAGGTGGTGAAGGACTGTGGGCGAGTTGATCCTGTAGGAGCAGCCGCAGTAGGAACAGCAGGTGGTGGTGGTGGACTGTGGGGGAGTTGATCCTGTAGGTGCAGCAGCAGCAGGTGGTGGTAGTGGACTGTTGGGGAGTTGATCCTGTAGGTGCAGCAGCAGTAGCAGGTGTGTGGTGGACTCTAGGGGAGATGATCATGTAGGTACAGCAGCAGCAGGTGGTGGTGGACTGTGGGGGAGTTGATCCTGTAGGTAAAATAGCAGCAGCAGCAGCAACAACAATAACAGTAGCAGCAGCAGGTGGTGGTGGTGGTCTGTGGGGGAGTAGATATTGTAGGTGCAGCAGCAGCAGTAGCAGCAACAACAACAACAACAACAACAACAACAACAGCAGCAGCAGCAGCAGCAACAGCAGCAGCATCAGCAGTATCAGGTGGTGGTCGTGGATTGTGGGGGGAGTTGATCCTGCAGCATCAGTAAAACGTGGTGGTGGTGGTGGTTGACTGTGGGGGGGTTGATCCTGTAGGTGCAGCAGCAGCAGGTGGTGGTGGTGGTCTGTGGGGGAGGTGATCCTGTAGGTGCAGCAGCAGGTGGTGGTGGTGGCCTGTGGGGGTAGTTGATCCTGTAGCTGCAGCATAAGTAACAGGTGGTGGTGGTTGATTGTGGCGGAGTTGATCCTGTAGGTGCAGCAGCAGCAGCAGCAGGTGATGGTAGTGGACTGTGGGGGAGTTGATCCTGTAGGTGCAGCAGCAGCAGGTGATGGTAATGGACTGTGGGGGAGTTTATCCTGTAGGTGTAGCAGCAGCAGGTGGTGGTAGTGGACTTTGGGGGAGCAGCAACAGCAGCAGCAGCAACAACAGCAGCAGCAGCAGCAGCAGGTGGTGGTGGCGGCGGCCTGTGGGGGAGTTCATCCTGTAGGTGCAACAGTAGGTGGTGGTGGTGGCCTGTGGGGGTAGTTGATCCTGTAGCTGCAGCATTAGCAACAGGTGGTGGTGGTTGACTGTGGGGGAGTTGATCCTGTAGGTGCAGCAGCAGGAACAGCAGGTGTTTGTAGTGGACTGTGGGGGAGTTGATCCTGTAGGTGCAGCATGTGGTGAAGGATTGTGGGCGAGTTGATCCTGTAGGAGCAGCAGCAGGAACAGCAGGTGGTGGTGGTGGACTGTGGGGAAGTTGATCCTGTAGGTGCAGCAGCAGCAGGTGGTGGTGGTGGACTGTGGTGGATGTAATCCTGTAGGTGCAGCAGCAGGTGATGGTGTTGGACTGTGGGGGAGTTGGTCCTGTAGGTGCAGGAGCAAAAGGTAGTGGTGGTGGACTGTGGGGGAGTTGGTCCTGTAGGTGCAGCACGTGGTGAAGGACTGTGGGCGAGTTGATCCTGTAGTAGCAGCAGCAGCAGGAACAGCAGGTGGTGGTGGTGGACTGTGGGGGAGTTGATCCTGTAGGTGCAGCAGCAGCAGGTGGTGGTAGTGGAATGTTGGGGAGTTGATCCTGTAGGTGCAGCAGCAGGTGGTGGTGGTGGACTGTGGGGGAGTTGATCCCGTAGGTAAAATAGCAGCAGCAGCAGCAACAACAATAACAGTAGCAGCAGCAGGTTGTGGTGGTGGTCTGTGGGGGAGTTGATAATGTAGGTGCAGCAGCAGCAGTAGCAGCAACAACAGCAGCCCCATCAGTGGCAGCAGCAGCATGTGGTGGTAGTTGGACTTCGGGGTAGTTGATCCTGTAGGTGCAGCAGCAGCAGCAACAGGTGGTGGTGGCGGCGGCCTGTGGGGGAGTTGATCCTGTAGGTGCAGCAGCAGGTGGTGGTGGCCTGTGGGGGGAGTTGATCCTGTAGGTGCAGTAGCAGCAGGTGGTGGTGGTTGACTGTGGGGGAGTTGATCCTGTAGGTGCAACAACAACAACAGCAGCAGCAGCAGCAGCAGCAGCATAATCAGCAGCAGCAGGTGGTGGTAGTGGACTGTGGGGGGAGTTGATCCTGCAGCATCAGCAACAGGTGGTGGTGGTGGTCTGTAGGGGAGTTGATCCTGTAGGTGCAGCAGCAGCAGTAGCAGCAACAAGATCAGTCCCAGCAGCAGGTGGTGGTGGTGGACTGTGGAGTAGTTGATCCTGTAGATGCAGCAGCAGCAGGTGATGGTAGTGGACTGTGGGGGAGTTGATCCTGTAGGTGCAGCAGCAGGTGGTGGTAGTGGACTTTGGGGGAGTTGATCCTTTAGGTGCAGGAGCAGCAACAACAACAACAGCAGCAGCAGCAGCAGTAGCAGCAGCAGCAGCAACAGCAGCAGGTGGTGGTGGCGGTGGCCTGTGGGGGAGTTGATCCTGTAGGTGCAGCAGCAGGTGGTGGTGGTGGCCTGTGGGGGGAGTTGATCCTGTAGTTGCAGCATAAGCAACAGGGGGTGGTGGTTGACTGTGGGGGAGTTGATCCTGTAGGTGCAGCACCAACAGCAGCAGCAGGTGGTGGTAGTGGACTGTGGGGGAGTTGATCCTGTAGGTGCAGCAGCAGCAGGTGATGGTAGTGGACTGTGGGGGAGTTATCCTGTAGGTGCAGCAGCAGCAGGTGTTGGTAGTGGACTTTGGGGGAGTTGATCCTGTAGGTGCATCAGCAGCAACAACAACAGCAGCAGGCAGCAGCAGCAGCAGCAGCAGCAGGTGGTGGTGGCGGCGGCCTGTGGGGGAGTTCATCCTGTAGGTGCAACAGCAGGTGGTGGTGGTGTCCTGTGGGGGGAGTTGATCCTGTAGCTGCAGCATTAGCAACAGGTGGTGGTGGTTGACTGTGGGGGAGTTGATCCTGTAGGTGCAGCAGCAGCAACAGTAGGTGTTTGTAGTGGACTGTGGGGGAGTTGATCCTGTAGGTGCAGCAGCAGCAGGTGGTGATGGTGGACTGTGGGGGAGTTGATCCTGTAGGTGCAGCAGCTGGAGCAACAGCAGCAACAGCAGCCGGTCGGGGTAGTGGACTGTGGGGGAGTTCATCCTTAGGTGCAGCAGCAGCAGCTGCAACAATAACAACAACAACAACAACAGCAGCAGCAGCAGCAGGTGGTTGTAGTGTACTTTGGGGGAGTTGATCCTGTAGGTGCAGCAGCAGCAGCAGGTGGGGGTGGACTGTGAGGGAGTTGATCCTGTAGGTAAAGTAGCAGCAGCAGCACCAATAACTGTAGCAGCAGCAGGTGGTGGTGGTAGTCTGTGGGGAAGTTGATCCTGTAGGTGCAGCAGCAGCAGTAGCAGCAAAAACAGCAGCCCCAGGAGCAGCAGCAGCAGCAGGTGGTGGACTGGTGAGGGAGGTGATCCTGTAGGCACAGTGGCAGCAGCAGATGGTTTTGGTGGACTGTGGGGGAGGTGATCCTGTAGGTGCAGCAGCAACAGCAGGCGGTGGTGGTGGACTGTGGGGGAATTGATCCTGTAGGTGCAGCAGCAACAGCAGGTGGTGGTGGTGGTGGACTATGAGGGAGTTGATCCTGTAGGTGCAGCAGCAGAAGGTAGTGGTGGTGGACTGTGGGGGAGTTGATCCTGTAGGTGCAGCAGGTGGTGGTGGTGGACTGTGGGGGAGTTGATCCTGTAGGAGCAGCAGGAGCAGCAGCAGCTGGAGGTGGTGGTGGTGGACTGTGGGGGAGGTGATCCTGTAGTTGCAGCAGCAGGTGGTGGTAGTGGACTGTGGGGGAGTTGATCCTGTAGGTGCAGCAGCAACAACAGGAGCAGGTGGTGGTGGTGTTGGACTGTGGGGGAGTTGATCCTGTAGGGGCAGCAGCAGCAGGTGGTGGTAGTGGACTGTTGGGGAGTTGATCCTGTAGGCGCAGCAGCAGCAGCAGGTGGTGGTGGACTGTGGGCGAGTTGATCCTGTAGGTGCAGCAGCAGTAGCAGCAACAACAGCAGCCCCAGCAGCAGGTGGTGGTGGTGGACTGTGGTGGAGTTGATCCTGTAGATGCAGCAGCAGCAGCAACAACAACAGTAGCAGCAGTAGCAGGAGGAGGAGGTGGTGGTGGCGGCGGCCTGTGGGGGAGTTCATCCTATAGCTGGAGCATTAGCAACAGGTGTTGGTGGTTGACTGTGGGGGAGTTAATCCTGTAGGTGCAGCAGCAGCAACAGCAGCAGCAGCAGGTGGTTGTAGTGGACTGTGGGGGAGTTGATCCTGTAGGTGCAGCAACAGAAGCAGGTGGTGATGGTGGACTGTGGCGGAGTTGATCCTGTAGGTGCAGCATCTGCAGCAACAGAAACAGCAGGTGGTGGTGGACTGTGGGGTAGTTGATCCTGTAGGTGCAGCAGCAGCAGCAGCAGCAGCAGCTCGTGGTGGACTGTGGGGGAGTTGATCCTGTAGGTGAAGTAGCAGCAGCAGGAGGTGGTGGTTTTGGCCTGTGGGGAAATTGATCCTGTAGGTGCAGCAGCAGCAGTAGCAGCAACAACAGCAGGACCAGGAGCAGCAGCAGCAGCAGGTCGTCGTGGTGGTGGTGGTGGTCTGGTGAGGGAGGTGATCCTGTAGGCACAGTGGCAGCAGCAGGTGGTTTTGGTGGACTGTGGGGGAGGTGATCCTGTAGGTGCAGCAGCAACAGCAGGTGGTGGTGGTGGACTGTAGGGGAGTTGATCCTGTAGGTGCAGCAGCAGAAGGTAGTGGTGGTGGACTGTGGGGGAGTTGATTCTGTAGGTGCAGCAGGTGGTGGTGGTGGACTGTGGGGGAGTTGATCCTGTAGGAGCAGCAGGAGCAGCAGCAGCAGGAGGTGGTGGTGGTGGACTGTGGGGGAGGTGATCCTGTAGGTGCAGCAGCAGGTGGTGGTAGTGAACTGTGGGGGAGTTGATCCTGTAGGTGCAGCAGCAACAACAGCAGCAGTTGCAGGTGGTGGTGTTGGACTGTGGGGGAGTTGATCCTGTCGGTGCAGCAGCAGCAGGTGGTGGTAGTGGGCTGTAGGGGAGTTGATCCTGTAGTTGCAGCAGCAGCAGCAGGTGGTGGTGGACTGTGGGCGAGTTGATCCTGTAGGTAAAGTAGCAGCAGCAGGTGGTGGTAGTGGACTTTGGGGGAGTTGATCCTGTTGTGCAGCAGCAGCATCAACAACAGCATCAGCAGTAGCAGGAGAAGCAGGTTTTGGTGGCGGCGGCCTGTGGGGAGTTCATCCTATAGCTACACCATTAGCAACAGGTGGTGGTGGTTGACTGTGGGGGAGTTAATCCTGTAGGTGCAGCAGCAGCAACAGCAGTAGCAGCAGGTGGTTGTAGTGGACTGTGGGGGAGTTGATCCTGTAGGTGCAGGAGCAGCAGGTGGTGATGGTGGTCTGTGGCGGAGTTGATCCTGTAGGTGCAGCAGCTGCAGCAACAGCAACAGCAGCAGCAGGTGGTGGTGGACTGTGGGGGAGTTGATCTTGTAGGTAAAGTAGCAGCAGCAACAACAATAACAGTAGCAGCAGCAGGTGGTGGTGGTGGTCTGTGGGGGAGATGATCCTGTAGGTGCAGCAGCAGCAGTAGCAATAACAGCAGCCCCAGCAGCAGGTGGTGGTGGTGGACTGTGGGGGAGTTGATCCTGTAGATGCAGCAGCAGCAGGTGATGGTAGTGGACTGTAGGGGAGTTGATCCTGTAGGTGCAGCAGCAGCAGCAGGTGGTGGTAGTGGACTTTGGGGGAGTTGATCCTGTAGGTGCAGCAGCAGCAACAACAACAACAACAGCAGGAGCAACAGCAGCAGTAGCAGCAGCAGCAGATTGTGGTGGCGGCGGCCTGTGGGGGAGTTGATCCTGTAGGTGCAGCAGTAGGTGGTGGTGGTGGCATGTGGGAGGAGTTGATCCTGTAGCTACAGCATTAGCAACAGGTGGTGGTGGTTGACTGTGGGGGAGTTGATCCTGTAGGTGCAGCAGCAGCAACAGCAGCAGGTGGTGGTAGTGGACTGTTGGGGAGTTGATCCTGTAGGTGCAGCAGCAGCAGGTGGTTATGGTGGACTGTGGGGGAGTTGATCCTGTAGTTGCAGCAGCTGCAGCAACAGCAGCAGCAGGTGGTGGTAGTGGACTGTGGGGGAGTTCATCCTGTAGGTGCAGCAGGAGCAACAACAACAACAACAACAACACCACCACCAGCAGGTGGTGGTTGTGTATTTTGGGGGAGTTGATCCTGTAGGTGCAGCAGCAGCAGCAGGCGGTGGACTGTGGGGGAGTTGATCCTGTAGGTAAAGTAGCAGCAGCAGCAGCAGGTGGTGGTGGTGGCCTGTGGGGGTGTTGATCCTGTAGGTGCAGCAGCAGCAGCAGCAGCAGCAGCAACAACAGCAGCCCCAGCAGCAGCAGCAGGTGGTGGTGGTGGTGGACTGGTGAGGGAGGTGATTTTGTAGGCACACTGGCAGCAGCAGGTGGTTTTGGTGGACTGTGGGGGAGGTGATCCTGTAGGTGCAGCAGCAACAGCAGGTGGTGGTGGTGGTGGACTGTGGGGGAGTTGATCGTGTAGGTGCAGCAGCAACAGCAGGTGGTGGTGGTGGACTATAAGGGAGTTGATCCTGTAGGTGCAGCAGCAGCAGCAAGTGGTGGTGGACTGTGGGAGAGGTGATCCTGTAGGTGCAGCAGCAGCAGCAGGTGGTGGTGGTGGACTGTCGGGGAGGTGATCCTGTAGGTGCAGCAGCAGGTGGTGGTGGACTGTGGGGTAGTTGATCCTGTAGGTGCAGCTGCAGAGTGGTGGTAGACTGTGGGGGAGTTGATCCTGTAGGTGCAGCAGGAACAGCAGGTGGTGGTGGTGGATTATGGGGGAGGTGATCCTGTAGGTGCAGGAACAGAAGGTGGTGGTGGTGGACTGTGGGGGAGTTGGTCCTGTAGGTGCAGCAGGTGGTGAAGGACTGTGGGCGAGTTGATCCTGTAGGAGCAGCCGCAGTAGGAACAGCAGGTGGTGGTGGTGGACTGTGGGGGAGTTGATCCTGTAGGTGCAGCAGCAGCAGGTGGTGGTAGTGGACTGTTGGGGAGTTGATCCTGTAGGTGCAGCAGCAGTAGCAGGTGTGTGGTGGACTCTAGGGGAGTTGATCATGTAGGTACAGCAGCAGCAGGTGGTGGTGGACTGTGGGGGAGTTGATCCTGTAGGTAAAATAGCAGCAGCAGCAGCAACAACAATATCAGTAGCAGCAGCAGGTGGTGGTGGTGATCTGTGGGGGAGTTGATATTGTAGGTGCAGCAGCAGCAGTAGCAGCAACAACAACAACAACAACAACAGCAGCAGCAGCAGCAGCAACAGCAGCAGCATCAGCAGTATCAGGTGGTGGTAGTGGATTGTGGGGGGAGTTGATCCTGCAGCATCAGTAAAACGTGGTGGTGGTGGTGGTTGACTGTGGGGGGGTTGATCCTGTAGTTGCAGCGGCAGCAGGTGGTGGTGGTGGTCTGTGGGGGAGTTGATCCTGTAGGTGCAGCAGCAGGTGGTGGTGGTGGCCTGTGGGGGGAGTTGATCCTGTAGCTGCAGCATAAGTAACAGGTGGTGGTGGTTGATTGTGGCGGAGTTGATCCTGTAGGTGCAACAGCAGCAGCAGCAGGTGATGGTAGTGGACTGTGGGGGAGTTGATCCTGTAGGTGCAGCAGCAGCAGGTGCTGGTAGTGGACTGTGGGGGAGTTTATCCTGTAGGTGTAGCAGCAGCAGGTGGTGGTAGTGGACTTTGGGGGAGCAGCAGCAGCAGCAAAAACAGCAGCAGCAGCAGCAGCAGGTGGTGGTGGCGGCGGCCTGTGGGGGAGTTCATCCTGTAGGTGCAACAGTAGGTGGTGGTGGTGGCCTGTGGGGGTAGTTGATCCTGTAGCTGCAGCATTAGCAACAGGTGGTGGTGGTTGACTGTGGGGGAGTTGATCCTGTATGTGCAGCAGCAGGAACAGCAGGTGTTTGTAGTGGACTGTGGGGGAGTTGATCCTGTAGGTGCAGCATGTGGTGAAGGATTGTGGGCGAGTTGATCCTGTAGGAGCAGCAGTAGGAACAGCAGGTGGTGGTGGTGGATTATGGGGGAGGTGATCGTGTAGGTGCAGCAGCAAAAGCTGGTGGTGGTGGTGGACTGTGGGGGAGTTGATCCTGTAGGTGCAGCAGGAACAGCAGGTGGTGGTGGTGGATTATGGGGGAGGTGATCCTGTAGGTGCAGGAACAGAAGGTGGTGGTGGTGGACTGTGGGGGAGTTGGTCCTGTAGGTGCAGCAGGTGGTGAAGGACTGTGGGCGAGTTCATCCTGTAGGAGCAGCCGCAGTAGGAACAGCAGGTGGTGGTGGTGGACTGTGGGGGAGTTGATCCTGTAGGTGCAGCAGCAGCAGGTGGTGGTAGTGGACTGTTGGGGAGTTGATCCTGTAGGTGCAGCAGCAGTAGCAGGTGTGTGGTGGACTCTAGGGGAGTTGATCCTGTAGGTAAAATAGCAGCAGCAGCAGCAACAACAATAACAGTAGCAGCAGCAGGTGGTGGTGGTGGTCTGTGGGGGAGTTGATTTTGTAGGTGCAGCAGCAGCAGTAGCAGCAACAACAACAACAACAACAACAACAGCAGCAGCAGCAGCAACAGCAGCAGCATCAGCAGTATCAGGTGGTGGTAGTGGATTGTGGGGGGAGTTGATCCTGCAGCATCAGTAAAACGTGGTGGTGGTGGTGGTTGACTGTGGGGGGGTTGATCCTGTAGGTGCAGCAGCAGCAGGTGGTGGTGGTGGTGTGTGGGGGAGTTGATCCTGTAGGTGCAGCAGCAGGTGGTGGTGGTGGCCTGTGGGGGGAGTTGATCCTGTAGCTGCAGCATAAGTAACAGGTGGTGGTGGTTGATTGTGGCGGAGTTGATCCTGTAGGTGCAGCAGCAGCAGGTGATGGTAGTGGACTGTGGGGGAGTTGATCCTGTAGGTGCAGCAGCAGCAGGTGATGGTAGTGGACTGTGGGGGAGTTTATCCTGTAGGTGTAGCAGCAGCAGGTGGTGGTAGTGGACTTTGGGGGAGCAGCAACAGCAGCAGCAGCAACAACAGCAGCAGCAGCAGCAGGTGGTGGTGGCGGCGGCCTGTGGGGGAGTTCATCCTGTAGATGCAACAGTAGGTGGTGGTGGTGGCCTGTGGGGGTAGTTGATCCTGTAGCTGCAGCATTAGCAACAGGTGGTGGTGGTTGACTGTGGGGGAGTTGATCCTGTAGGTGCAGCAGCAGGAACAGCAGGTGTTTGTAGTGGACTGTGTGGGAGTTGATCCTGTAGGTGCAGCATGTGGTGAAGGATTGTGGGCGAGTTGATCCTGTAGGAGCAGCAGCAGGAACAGCAGGTGGTGGTGGTGAACTGTGGGGAAGTTGATCCTGTAGGTGCAGCAGCAGCAGGTGGTGGTGGTGGACTGTGGTGGATGTAATCCTGTAGGTGCAGCAGCAGGTGATGGTGTTGGACTGTGGGGGAGTTGGTCCTGTAGGTGCAGGAGCAAAAGGTAGTGGTGGTGGACTGTGGGGGAGTTGGTCCTGTAGGTGCAGCACGTGGTGAAGGACTGTGGGCGAGTTGATCCTGTAGGAGCAGCAGCAGCAGGAACAGCAGGTGGTGGTGGTGGACTGTGGGGGAGTTGATCCTGTAGGTGCAGCAGCAGCAGGTGGTGGTAGTGGAATGTTGGGGAGTTGATCCTGTAGGTGCAGCAGCTGGTGGTGGTGGTGGACTGTGGGGGAGTTGATCCCGTAGGTAAAATAGCAGCAGCAGCAGCAACAACAATAACAGTAGCAGCAGCAGGTTGTGGTGGTGGTCTGTGGGGGAGTTGATAATGTAGGTGCAGCAGCAGCAGTAGCAGCAACAACAGCAGCCCCATCAGTGGCAGCAGCAGCATGTGGTGGTACTTGGACTTCGGGGGAGTTGATCCTGTAGGTGCAGCTGCAGCAGCAACAGGTGGTGGTGGCGGCGGCCTGTGGGGGAGTTGATCCTGTAGGTGCAGCAGCAGGTGGTGGTGGCCTGTGGGGGGAGTTGATCCTGTAGGTGCAGTAGCAGCAGGTGGTGGTGGTTGACTGTGGGGGAGTTGATCCTGTAGGTGCAACAACAACAACAGCAGCAGCAGCAGCAGCAGCATAATCAGCAGCAGCAGGTGGTGGTAGTGGACTGTGGGGGGAGTTGATCCTGCAGCATCAGCAACAGGTGGTGGTGGTGGTCTGTAGGGGAGTTGATCCTGTAGGTGCAGCAGCAGCAGTAGCAGCAACAAGATCAGTCCCAACAGCAGGTGGTGGTGGTGGACTGTGGAGGAGTTGATCCTGTAGATGCACCAGCAGCAGGTGATGGTAGTGGACTGTGGGGGAGTTGATCCTGTAGGTGCAGCAGCAGGTGGTGGTAGTGGACTTTGGGGGAGTTGATCCTTTAGGTGCAGGAGCAGCAACAACAACAACAACAGCAGCAGCAGCAGCAGCAGCAACAGCAGCAGGTGGTGGTGGCGGTGGCCTGTGGGGGAGTTGATCCTGTAGGTGCAGCAGCAGGTGGTGGTGGTGGCCTGTGGGGGGAGTTGATCCTGTAGCTGCAGCATAAGCAACAGGGGGTGGTGGTTGACTGTGGGGGAGTTGATCCTGTAGGTGCAGCACCAACAGCAGCAGCAGGTGGTGGTAGTGGACTGTGGGGGGAGTTGATCCTGTAGGTGCAGCAGCAACAGCAGGTGGTGGTGGTGGTGGACTGGTGAGGGAGGTGATCCTGTAGGCACAGTGGCAGCAGCAGATGGTTTTGGTGGACTGTGGGGGAGGTGATCCTGTAGGTGCAGCAGCAACAGCAGGCGGTGGTGGTGGACTGTGGGGGAGTTGATCTTGTAGGTGCAGCAGCAACAGCAGGTTGTGGTGGTGGTGGACTATGAGGGAGTTGATCCTGTAGGTGCAGCAGCAGAAGGTAGTGGTGGTGGACTGTGGGGGAGTTGATCCTGTAGGTGCAGCAGGTGGTGGTGGTGGACTGTGGGGGAGTTGATCCTGTAGGAGCAGCAGGAGCAGCAGCAGCTGGAGGTGGTGGTGGTGGACTGTGGGGGAGGTGATCCTGTAGTTGCAGCAGCAGGTGGTGGTAGTGGACTGTGGGGGAGTTGATCCTGTAGGTGCAGCAGCAACAACAGGAGCAGGTGGTGGTGGTGTTGGACTGTGGGGGAGTTGATCCTGTAGGGGCAGCAGCAGCAGGTGGTGGTAGTGGACTGTTGGGGAGTTGATCCTGTAGGCGCAGCAGCAGCAGCAGGTGGTGGTAGACTGTGGGCGAGTTGATCCTGTAGGTAAAGTAGCAGCAGCAGCAGATGGTGGTGGTGGTCTGTGGGGGAGTTGATCCTGTAGGTGCAGCAGCAGTAGCAGCAACAACAGCAGCCCCAACAGCAGGTGGTGGTGGTGGACGGTTGGGGAGTTGATCCTGTAGATGCAGCAGGAGCAGCAACACCAACAGCAGCAGCAGTAGCAGGAGGAGGAGGTGGTGGTGGCGGCGGCCTGTGGGGGAGTTCATCCTATAGCTGGAGCATTAGCAACAGGTGTTGGTGGTTGACTGTGGGGGAGTTAATCCTGTAGGTGCAGCAGCAGCAACAGCAGCAGCAGCAGGTGGTTGTAGTGGACTGTAGGGGAGTTGATCCTGTAGGTGCAGCAACAGAAGCAGGTGGTGATGGTGGACTGTGGCGGAGTTGATCCTGTAGGTGCAGCAGCTGCAGCAACAGAAACAGCAGGTGGTGGTGGACTGTGGGGTAGTTGATCCTGTAGGTGCAGCAGCAGCAGCAGCAGCAGCTCGTGGTGGACTGTGGGGGAGTTGATCCTGTAGGTGAAGTAGCAGCAGCAGGAGGTGGTGGTTTTGGCCTGTGGGGAAATTGATCCTGTAGGTGCAGCAGCAGCAGTAGCAGCAACAACAGCAGCCCCAGCAGCAGCAGCAGGAGCAGCAGCAGCAGCAGGTCGTCGTGGTGGTGGTGGTGGTCTGGTGAGGGAGGTGATCCTGTAGGCACAGTGGCAGCAGCAGGTGGTTTTGGTGGAATGTGGGGGAGGTGATCCTGTAGGTGCAGCAGCAACAGCAGGTGGTGGTGGTGGACTGTAGGGGAGTTGATCCTGTAGGTGCAGCAGCAACAGCAGGTGGTGGTGGTGGACTATGGGGGAGTTGATCCTGTAGGTGCAGCAGCAGAAGGTAGTGGTGGTGGACTGTGGGGGAGTTGATCCTGTAGGTGCAGCAGGTGGTGGTGGTGGACTGTGGGGGAGTTGATCCTGTAGGAGCAGCAGGAGCAGCAGGAGGTGGTGGTGGTGGACTGTGGGGGAGGTGATCCTGTAGGTGCAGCAGCAGGTGGTGGTAGTGGACTGTGGGGGAGTTGATCCTGTAGGTGCAGCAGCAACAACAGCAGCAGGAGCAGTTGCAGGTGGTGGTGTTGGACTGTGGGGGAGTTGATCCTGTCGGTGCAGCAGCAGCAGGTGGTGGTAGTGGGCTGTAGGGGAGTTGATCCTGTAGTTGCAGCAGCAGCAGCAGGTGGTGGTGGACTGTGGGGGAGTTGATCCTGTAGGAGCAGCAGCAGCAGGTGGTGGTGGTGGACTGTGGGGGAGTTGATCCTGTAGGAGCAGCAGGAGCAGCAGCAGCTGGAGGTGGTGGTGGTGGACGGTGGGGGAGTTGATCCTGTAGGTTCAGCAGCAGCAGGTGGTGGTGGTGGACTGTGGGGGAGTTAATCCTGTAGGTGCAGCAGCAGCAGCAGGTGGTTGTAGTGGACTGTGGGGGAGTTGATCCTGTAGGTGCAGGAGCAGCAGGTGGTGGTAGTGGACTGTGGGGAGTTGATCCTGTAGGTGCAGCAGCAGCAGCAGGTGGTGGTGGACTGTGGGCGAGTGGATCCTGTAGGTAAAGTAGCAGCAGCAGCAGGTGGTGGTGGTGGTCTGTGGGGGAGTTGATCCTGTAGGTGGAGCAGCATCAGCAGCAACAACAGCAGCCCCAGCAGCAGGTGGTGGTGGTGGACTGTGGGGGAGTTGATCCTGTAGATGCAGCAGCAGCAGGTGATGGTAGTGGACTGTGGGGGAGTTTATCCTGTAGGTGCAGCAGCAGCAGCAGGTGGTGGTAGTTGACTTTGGGGGAGTTGATCCTGTAGGTGCAGCAGCAGCAACAACAACAGCAGCAGCAGTAGCAGGAGAAGCAGGTGGTGGTGGCGGCGGCCTGTGGGGGAGTTCATCCTATAGCTGCAGCATTAGCAACAGGTGGTGGTGGTTGACTGTGGGGGAGTTAATCCTGTAGGTGCAGCCGCAGCAACAGTAGCAGCCGCAGGTGGTTGTAGTGGACTGTGGGGGGAGTTGATCCTGTAGGTGCAGCAGCAGCAGGTGGTGATGGTGGACTGTGGCGGAGTTGATCCTGTAGGTGCAGCAGCTGCAGCAACAGCAGCAGCAGCAGGTGGTGGCGGAATGTGGGGGAGTTGATCCCGTAGGTAAAGAAGCAGCAGCAACAACAATAACAGTAGCAGCAGCAGCAGGTGGTGGTGGTGGTCTGTGGGGGAGATGATCCTGTAGGTGCAGCAGCAGCAGTAGCAACAAGAGCAGCCCCAGCAGCAGCAGCAGGTGGTGGTGGTGGACTGTGGGTGAGTTGATCCTGTAGGTGCAGCAGCAGCAGCAGCAGCAGCAGCAGCAGCAGCAGCATGTGGTGGTAGTGGGCTGTGGGGAAGTTGATCCTGTAGGTGCAGCAGCAGCAGCAGGTGGTGATGGTGAACTCTTGGGGAGTTGATCCTGTAGGTGCAGCAGCAGCAAGTGGTGGTAGTGGACTATGGGGGAGTTGATCCTGTAGGTGATGCAACAACAACAGCAGCAGGTGGTGGTAGTGGACTGTGGGGGAGTTGATCCTGTAGGTGCAGCAGCTGCAGCAACAGCAGCAGCAGGTGGTGGTAGTGGACTGTGGGGGAGTTCATCCTGTAGGTGCAGCAGCAGCAGCAACAACAACAACAATAATAACAACAACAACAACAGCAGCAGCAGCAGGTGGTGGTTGTGTATTTTGGGGGAGTTGATCCTGTAGGTGCAGCAGCAGCAGGTGGTGGTGGACTGTGGGGTAGTTGATCTTGTAGGTGCAGCAGCAGCAGCTCGTGGTGGACTGGGGGGGGGGGGGGAGTTGAACCCGTAGGTGAAGTAGCAGCAGCAGCAGCAGGTGGTGGTTTTGGCCTGTGGGGGAGTTGATCCTGTAGGTGCAGGAGCAGCAGTAGCAGCAACAACAGCAACCCCAGCAGCAGCAGCAGGAGCAGCAGCAGCAGCAGCAGGTCGTGGTGGTGGTGGTGGTCTTGTGAGGGAGGTGATCCTGTAGGCACAGTGGCAGCAGCAGGTGGTTTTGGTGGACTGTGGGGGAGGTGATCCTGTAGGTGCAGCAGCAACAGCAGGTGGTGGTGGTGGACTGTGGGGAAGTTGATCCTGTAGGTGCAGCAGCAACAGCAGGTGGTGGTGGTGGACTATGAGGGAGTTGATCCTGTAGGTGCAGGAGCAGAAGGTAGTGGTGGTGGACTGTGGGGGAGTTGATTCTGTAGGTGCAGCAGGTGGTGGTGGTGGACTGTGGGGGAGTTGATCCTGTAGGTGCAGCAGGAGCAGCAGCAGCAGGAGGTGGTGGTGGTGGACTGTGGGGGAGGTGATCCTGTAGGTGCAGCAGCAGGTGGTGGTAGTGAACTGTGGGGGAGTTGATCCTGTAGGTGCAGCAGCAACAACAGCAGCAGGAGCAGTTCCAGGTGGTGGTGTTGGACTGTGGGGGAGTTGATCCTGTCGGTGCAGCAGCAGCAGGTGGTGGTAGTGGGCTGTAGGGGAGTTGATCCTGTAGTTGCAGCAGCAGCAGCAGGTGGTGGTGGACTGTGGGCGAGTTGATCCTGTAGGTAAAGTAGCAGCAGCAGCAGGTGGTGGTGGTGGTGGTCTGTGGGGGAGTTGATCCTGTAGGTGCAGCAGCAGCAGCAATAGCAGCAACAACAGCAGCCCCAGCAGCAGGTGATGGTGGTGGACTGTGGGGGAGTTGATCCTGTAGATGCAGCAGCAGACAGGTGATGGTAGTGGACTGTGGGGGAGTTGATCCTGTAGGTGCAGCAGCAGCAGCAGGTGGTGGTAGTGGACTTTGGGGGAGTTGATCCTGTTGTGCAGCAGCAGCATCAACAACAGCACCAGCAGTAGCAGGAGAAGCAGGTTTTGGTGTCGGCGGCCTGTGGGGAGTTCATCCTATAGCTGCAGCATTAGCAACAGGTGGTGGTGGTTGACTGTGGGGGAGTTAATCCTGTAGGTGCAGCAGCAGCAGCAACAGTAGCAGCCGCAGGTGGTTGTAGTGGACTGTGGGGGGAGTTAATCCTGTAGGTGCAGCAGCAGCAGCAGTAGCAGGTGGTTGTAGTGGACTGTGGGGGAGGTGATCCTGTAGGTGCAGCAGCAGGTGGTGGTAGTGGACTGTGGGGGAGTTAATCCTGTAGGTGCAGTAGCAACAACAGCAGCAGGAGCAGCTGCAGGTGGTGGTGTTGGACTGTGGGGGAGTTGATCCTGTAGGTGCAGGAGCAGCAGGTGGTGGTAGTGGACTGTTGGGGAGTTGATCCTGTAGGTGCAGCAGCAGCAGCAGGTGGTGGTGGACTGTGGGCGAGTTGATCCTGTAGGTAAAGTAGCAGCAGCAGCAGGTGGTGGTGGTGGTCTGTCGGGGAGTTGATCCTGTAGGTGCAGCAGCAGCAGCAGCAACAACAGCAGCCCCCGCTGCAGGTGGTGGTGGTGGACTGTGGGGGAGTTGATCCTATAGATGCAGCAGCAGCAGGTGATGGTAGTGGACTGTGAGGGAGTTGATCCTGTAGGTGCAGCAGCAGCAGGTGATGGTAGTGGACTGTGAGGGAGTTGATCCTGTAGGTGCAGCAGCAGGTGGTGGTAGTGGACTGTGGGGGAGTTGATCCTGTAGGTGCAGCAACAGCAGCAGGTGGTGGTAGTTGACTTTGGGGGAGTTGATCCTGTAGGTGCAGCAGCAGCAACAACAACAGCAGCAGCAGTAGCAGGAGAAGCAGGTGGTGGTGGCGGCGGCCTGTGGGGAAGTTCATCCTATAGCTGCAGCATTAGCAACAGGTGGTGGTGGTTGACTGTGGGGGAGTTAATCCTGTAGGTGCAGCAGCAGCAACAGTAGCAGCAGCAGGTGGTTGTAGTGGACTGTGGGGGAGTTGATCCTGTAGGTGCAGCAGCAGCAGGTGGTGATGGTGGACTGTGGCGGAGTTGATCCTGTAGGTGCAGCAGCTGCAGCAACAGCAACAGCAGCAGCAGGTGGTGGTGGAATGTGGGGGAGTTGATCCGTAGGTAAAGTAGCAGCAGCAACAACAATAACAGTAGCAGCAGCAGGTGGTGGTGGTGGTCTGTGGGGGAGATGATCCTGTAGGTGCAGCAGCAGCAGTAGCAACAACAGCAGCCCCAGCAGCAGCAGCAGGTGGTGGTGGGGGAGTTGATCCTGTAGGTGCAGCAGCAGCAGCAACAACAACAGCAGCAGCAGCATGTGGTGGTAGTGGGCTGTGGGGGAGTTGATCCTGTAGGTGCAGCAGCAGCAGCAGGTGGTGATGGTGAACTCTTGGGGAGTTGATCCTGTAGGTGCAGCAGCAGCAAGTGGTGGTAGTGGATTGTGGGGGAGTTGATCCTGTTAGTGCTGCAACAACAACAACAACAGCAGCAGCAGCAGCAGGTGGTGGTAGTGGACTGTGGGGGAGTTGATCCTGTAGGTGCAGCAGCTGCAGCAACAGCAGCAGCAGGTGGTGGTAGTGGACTGTGGGGGAGTACATCCTGTAGGTGCAGCAGCAGCAACAACAACAATAACAACAACAACAACAACAGCAGCAGCAGGTGGTGGTTGTGTATTTTGGGGGAGTTGATCCTGTAGGTGCAGCAGCAGCAGGTGGTGGTGGACTGTGGGGTAGTTGATCCTGTAGGTGCAGCAGCAGCAGCTCGTGGTGGACTGGGGGGGGGGGGGGAGTTGATCCTGTAGGTGAAGTAGCAGCAGCAGCAGCAGGTGGTGGTTTTGGCCTGTGGGGGAGTTGATCCTGTAGGTGCAGGAGCAGCAGTAGCAGCAACAACAGCAGCCCCAGCAGCAGCAGCAGGAGCAGCAGCAGCAGCAGGTCGTGGTGGTGGTGGTGGTGGTCTGGTGAGGGAGGTGATCCTGTAGGCACAGTGGCAGCAGCAGGTGGTTTTGGTGGACTGTGGGGGAGGTGTTCCTGTAGGTGCAGCAGCAACAGCAGGTGGTGGTGGTGGACTGTGGGGGAGTTGATCCTGTAGGTGCAGCAGCAACAGCAGGTGGTGGTGGTGGACTATGAGGGAGTTGATCCTGTAGGTGCAGCAGCAGAAGGTAGTGGTGGTGGACTGTGGGGGAGTTGATCCTGTAGGTGCAGCAGCAGCAGCAGCAGGTGGTGGTGGACTGTGGGGGAGTTGATCCTGTAGGTAAAGTAGCAGCAGCAACAACAATAACAGTAGCAGCAGCAGGTGGTGGTGGTGGTCTGTGGGGGAGATGATCCTGTAGGTGCAGCAGCAGCAGTAGCAGCAACAGCAGCCCCAGCAGCAGCAGGTGGTAGTGGTGGAATGTGGGGTTGATCCTGTAGATGCAGCAGCAGCAGCAACAACAGCAGCAGCAGCAGCATGTGGTGGTAGTGGGCTGTGGGGGAGATGATCCTGTAGGTGGAGCAGCAGCAGCAGGTGGTGATGGTGAACTGTTGGGGAGTTGATCCTGTAGGTGCAGCAGCAGCAAGTGGTGGTAGTGGACTGTGGGGGAGTTGATCCTGTAGGTGCTGCAACAACAACAACAACAGCAACAGCAGCAGCAGCAGCAGCAGGTGGTGGTAGTGGACTGTGGGGGAGTTGATCCTGTAGGTGCAGCAGCTGCAGTAACAGCAGCAGCAGGTGGTGGTTGTGGACTGTGGGGGAGTTCATCCTGTAGGTGCAGCAGCAGCAACAACAACAAGAACAACAACAACAACAGCAGCAGCAGCAGCAGGTGGTGGTTGTGGGGAGTTGATCCTGTAGGTGCAGCAGCAGCAGCAGCAGCAGCTCGCGGTGGACTCTGGGGGTGTTGATCCTGTAGGTAAAGTAGCAGCAGCAGCAGGTGGTGGTGGTGGTCTGTGGGGGAGATGATCCTGTAGGTGCAGCAGCAGCAGTAGCAACAACAGCAGCCCCAGCAGCAGCAGCAGGTGGTGGTGGGGGAGTTGATCCTGTAGGTGCAGCAGCAGCAGCAACAACAACAGCAGCAGCAGCATGTGGTGGTAGTGGGCTGTGGGGGAGTTGATCCTGTAGGTGCAGCAGCAGCAGCAGGTGGTGATGGTGAACTCTTGGGGAGTTGATCCTGTAGGTGCAGCAGCAGCAAGTGGTGGTAGTGGATTGTGGGGGAGTTGATCCTGTTGGTGCTGCAACAACAACAACAACAGCAGCAGCAGCAGCAGGTGGTGGTAGTGGACTGTGGGGGAGTTGATCCTGTAGGTGCAGCAGCTGCAGCAACAGCAGCAGCAGGTGGTGGTAGTGGACTGTGGGGGAGTTCATCCTGTAGGTGCAGCAGCAGCAGCAACAACAACAATAACAACAACAACAACAACAGCAGCAGCAGCAGCAGGTGGTGGTTGTGTATTTTGGGGGAGTTGATCCTGTAGGTGCAGCAGCAGCAGGTGGTGGTGGACTGTGGGGTAGTTGATCCTGTAGGTGCAGCAGCAGCAGCTCGTGGTGGACTGGGGGGGGAGTTGATCCTGTAGGTGAAGTAGCAGCAGCAGCAGCAGGTGGTGGTTTTGGCCTGTGGGGGAGTTGATCCTGTAGGTGCAGGAGCAGCAGTAGCAGCAACAACAGCAGCCCCAGCAGCAGCAGCAGGTCGTGGTGGTGGTGGTGGTGGTCTGGTGAGGGAGGTGATCCTGTAGGCACAGTGGCAGCAGCAGGTGGTTTTGGTGGACTGTGGGGGAGGTGTTCCTGTAGGTGCAGCAGCAACAGCAGGTGGTGGTGGTGGACTGTGGGGGAGTTGATCCTGTAGGTGCAGCAGCAACAGCAGGTGGTGGTGGTGGACTATGAGGGAGTTGATCCTGTAGGTGCAGCAGCAGAAGGTAGTGGTGGTGGACTGTGGGGGAGTTGATCCTGTAGGTGCAGCAGCAGCAGCAGCAGGTGGTGGTGGACTGTGGGGGAGTTGATCCTGTAGGTAAAGTAGCAGCAGCAACAACAATAACAGTAGCAGCAGCAGGTGGTGGTGGTGGTCTGTGGGGGAGATGATCCTGTAGGTGCAGCAGCAGCAGTAGCAGCAACAGCAGCCCCAGCAGCAGCAGGTGGTAGTGGTGGAATGTGGGGTTGATCCTGTAGATGCAGCAGCAGCAGCAAGAACAGCAGCAGCAGCAGCATGTGGTGGTAGTGGGCTGTGGGGGAGATGATCCTGTAGGTGGAGCAGCAGCAGCAGGTGGTGATGGTGAACTGTTGGGGAGTTGATCCTGTAGGTGCAGCAGCAGCAAGTGGTGGTAGTGGACTGTGGGGGAGTTGATCCTGTAGGTGCTGCAACAACAACAACAACAGCAACAGCAGCAGCAGCAGCAGCAGCAGCAGGTGGTGGTAGTGGACTGTGGGGGAGTTGATCCTGTAGGTGCAGCAGCTGCAGTAACAGCAGCAGCAGGTGGTGGTTGTGGACTGTGGGGGAGTTCATCCTGTAGGTGCAGCAGCAGCAACAACAACAAGAACAACAACAACAGCAGCAGCAGCAGCAGCAGGTGGTGGTTGTGGGGAGTTGATCCTGTAGGTACAGCAGCAGCAGCAGCTCGCGGTGGACTCTGGGGGTGTTGATCCTGCAGGTAAAGTAGCAGCAGCAGCAGGTGGTGGTGGTGGCCTGTGGTGGAGTTGATCCTGTAGGTGCAGCAGCAGCAGTAGCAGCAGCCCCAGCAGCAGCAGCAGGAGCAGCAGCAGCAGCAGCAGGTGGTGGTGGTGGTGGTGAGGGAGGTGATCCTGTAGGTGCAGCAGCAACAGCAGGTGGTGGTGGTGGACTGTGGGGGAGTTGATCCTGTAGGTGCAGCAGCAGAAGGTAGTGGTGGTGGGCTGTGGGGGAGTTGATCCTGTAGGTGCAGCAGGTGGTGGTGGTGGACTGTGGGGGTGTTGATCCCGTAGGAGCAGCAGCAGCAGGAGGTGGTGGTGGTGGACTGTGGGGGAGGTGATCCTGTAGGTGCAGCAGCAGGTGGTGGTAGTTGACTGTGGGGGAGTTGATTTTGTAGGTGCAGCAGCAACAACAACAGCAGGAGCAGCTCCAGGTGGTGGTGTTGGACTGTGGGGGAGTTGATCCTGTAGGTGCAGCAGCAGCAGGTGGTGGTAGTGGGCTGTTGGGGAGTTGATCCTGTAGGTGCAGCAGCGGCAGCAGGTGGTGGTGGACTGTGGGCGAGTTGATCCTGTAGGTAAAGTAGCAGCAGCAGCAGGTGGTGGTGGTGGTCTGTGGGGGAGTTGATCCTGTAGGTGCAGCAGCAGCAGCAAGAACAGCAACCCCAGCAGCAGGTGGTGGTGGTGGACTGTGGGGGAGTTGATCCTGTAGATGCAGCAGCAGCAGGTGATGGTAGTGGACTGTGGGGGAGTTGATCCTGTAGGTGCAGCAGCAGCAGGTGGTGGTAGTGGACTTTGGGGGAGTTGATCCTGTAGGTGCAGCAGGAGCAACAACAACAGCAGTAGCAGGAGAAGCAGGTGGTGGTGGCGGCGGCCTGTGGGGAGTTCATCCTATAGCTGCAGCATTAGCAACAGGTGGTGGTGGTTGACTGTGGGGGAGTTAATGCTGTAGGTGCAGCAGCAGCAACAGCAGCAGGTGGTTGTAGTGGACTGTGGGGGAGTTGATCCTGTGGGTGCAGCAGCAGCAGCAGGTGGTGATGATGGACTGTGGCGGAGTTGATCCTGTGGGTTCAGCAGCTGCAGCAACAGCAACAGCAGCAGCAGGTGGTGGTGGACTGGGGGGGGGGGAGTTGATCCTGTAGTTAAAGTAGCAGCAGCAACAACAATAACAGTAGCAACAGCAGGTGGTGGTGGGGGAGTTGATCCTGTAGGTGCAGCAGCAGCAGGTGATGGTAGTGGACTGTAGGGGAGTTGATCCTGTAGGTGCAGCAGCAGCAACAACAACAGCAGTAGCAGCAGCAGCAGCAGCAGCAGGTAGTGGTGGCGGCGGCCTGTGGGGGAGTTGACCCTGTAGGTGCACCAGCAGGTGGTGGTGGTGGCCTGTGGGAGGAGTTGATCCTGTAGCTGCAGCATTAGCAAAGGTGGTGGTGGTTGACTGTGGGGAAGTTGATCCTGTAGGTGCAGCAGCAGCAACAGCAGCAGGTTTTGGTAGTGGACTGTTGAGGAGTTGATCCTGTAGGTGCAGCATGAGCAACAACAACAACAACAACAACATCCCAGGTGGTGGTTGTGTATTTTGGGGGAGTTGATCCTGTAGGTGCAGCAGCAGCAGCAGCAGGTGGTGGTGGACTGTGGGGTAGTTGATCCTGTAGGTGCAGCAGCAGCAGCTGGCGGTGGACTGTGGGGGAGTTGATCCTGTAGGTAAAGTAGCAGCAGCAGCAGGTGGTGGTGGTGGCCTGTGGGGGAGTTAATCCTGTAGGTGCAGCAGTAGCAGCAACAACAGCAGCCCCAGCAGCAGCAGCAGGAGCAGCAGCAGCAGTAGGTGGTGGTGGTGGACTGGTGAGTGAGGTGATCCTGTAGGCACAGTGGCAGCAGCAGGTGGTTTTGGTGGACTGTGGGGGAGGTGATCCTGTAGGTGCAGCAGCAACAGCAGGTGGTGGTGGTGGACTGTGGGGGAGTTGATCCTGTAGGTGCAACAGCAACAGCAGGTGGTGGTGGTGGACTATGAGGGAGTTGCTCCTGTAGGTGCAGCAGCAGAAGGTAGTGGTGGTGGACCGTGGGGGAGTTGATCCTGTAGGTGCAGCAGGTGGTGGTGGTGGACTGTGGGGGAGTTGATCCTGTAGGAGCAGCAGGAGCAGCAGCAGCTGGAGGTGGTGGTGGTGGACTGTGGGGGAGGTGATCCTGTAGGTGCAGCAGCAGCACGTGGTGGTAGTGGTCAGTGGGGGAGTTGATCCTGTAGGTGCAGCAGCAACAACAGCAGCATGAGCAGCTGCAGGTGGTGGTGTTGGACTGTGGGGGAGTTGATCCTGTAGGTGCAGCAGCAGCAGGTGGTGGTAGTGGACTGTTGGGGAGTTGATCCTGTAGGTGCAGCAGCTGCAGCAGGTGGTGGTGAACTGTGGGCGAGTTGATCCTGTAGGTAAAGTAGCAGCAGCAGCAGGTGGTGGTGGTGGTCTGTGGGGGAGTTGATCCTGTAGGTGCAGCAGCAGCAGCAGTAGCAGCAACAACAGCAGCCCCAGCAGCAGGTGGTGGTGGTGGACTGTGGGGGAGTTGATCCTGTAGATGCAGCAGCAGCAGGTGATGGTAGTGGACTGTGGGGGAATTGATCCTGTAGGTGCAGCAGCAGCAGCAGGTGGTGGTAGTGAACTTTGGGGGAGTTGATCCTGCAGGTGCAGCAGCAGCAACAACAACAACAGCAGCAGCAGTAGCAGGAGAAGCAGGTGGTGGTGGCGGCGGCCTGTGGGGGAGTTCATCCTATAGCTGAAGCATTAGCAACAGGTTGTGGTGGTTGACGGTGGGGGAGTTAATCCTGTAGGTGCAGCAGCAGCAGGTGGTTGTAGTGGACTGTGGGGGAGTTGATCCTGTAGGTGCAGGAGCAGCAGGTGGTGATGGTGGACTGTGGTGGAGTTGATCCTGTAGGTGCAGCAGCTGCAGCAACAGCAGCAGCAGGTGGTGGTGGAATGTGGGGGAGTTGATCCTGTAGGTAAAGTAGTAGCAGCAACAACAATAACAGTAGCAGCAGCAGATGGTGGTGGTGGTCTGTGGGGGAGATGATCCTGCAGGTGCAGCAGCAGCAGTAGCAACAACAGCAGCCCCAGCAGCAGCAGCAGCAGGTGGTGGTGGTGGACTGTGGGGTTGATCCTGTAGGTGCAGCAGCAGCAGCAACAACAGCAGCAGCAGCAGCAGCAGCATGTGGTGGTAGTGGGGGAGTTGATCCTGTAGGTGCAGCAGCAGCAGCAGGTGGTGATGGTGAACTGTTGGGGAGTTGATCCTGTAGGTGCAGCAGCAGCAAGTGGTGGTAGTGGACTGTGGGGGAGTTGATCCTGTAGGTGCTGCAACAACAACAGCAACAGCAGCAGCAGCAGCAGCAGGTGGTGGTAGTGGACTGTGGGGGAGTTGATCCTGTAGGTGCAGCAGCTGCAGTAACAGCAGCAGCAGGTGGTGGTAGTGGACTGTGGGGGAGTTGATCCTGTAGGTGCAGCAGCTGCAGTAACAGCAGCAGCAGGTGGTGGTAGTGGACTGTGGGGGAGTTCATCCTGTAGGTGCAGCAGCAGCAGCAGCTCGCGGTGGACTGTGGGGGAGTTGATCCTGTAGGTGCAGCAGCAGCAGCAGCAGGTGGTGGTGGTGGCCTGTGGGGGAGTTGATCCTGTAGGTGCAGCAGCAGCAGCAACAACAGCAGCCCCAGCAGCAGCAGCAGGAGCAGCAGCAGGTGGTGGTGGTGGTGGACTGGTGAGGGAGGTGATCGTGTAGGCACAGTGGCAGCAGCAGGTGGTTTTGGTGGACTGTGGGAGAGGTGATCCTGTAGGTGCAGCAGCAACAGCAGGTGGTGGTGGTGGACTGTGGGGGAGTTGATCCTGTAGGTGCAGCAGGAACAGCAGGTGGTGGTGGTGTACTATGAGGGAGTTGATCCTGTAGGTGCAGCAGCAGAAGGTAGTGGTGGTGGACTGTGGGGGAGTTGATCCTGTACAGTTGGTGCAACAGGTGGTGGTGGTGGACTGTGGGGGAGTTGATCCTGTAGGAGCAGGAGGAGCAGCAGCAGCAGGAGGTGGTGGTGGTTGGACTGTGGGGGAGGTGATCCTGTAGGTGCAGCAGCAGGTGGTGGCAGTGGACTGTGGGGGAGTTGATTTTGTAGGTGCAGCAGCAACAGCAGGAGCAGCTGCAGGTGGTGGTGTTGGACTGTGTGGGAGTTGATCCTGTAGGTGCAGCAGCAGCAGGTGGTGGTAGTGGGCTGTTGGGGAGTTGATCCTGTAGGTGCAGCAGCAGCAGCAGGTGGTGATGGACTGTGGGCGAGTTGATCCAGTAGGTAAAGTAGCAGCAGCAGCAGCAGCAGGTGGTTGTGGTGGTCTGTGGGGGAGTTGATCCTGTAGGTGCAGCAGCAGCAGCAATAGCAGCAACAACAGCAGCCCCAGCAGCAGGTGGTGGTGGTGGACTGTGGGGGAGTTGATCCTGTAGATGCAGCAGCAGCAGGTGATGGTAGTGGACTGTGGGCGAGTTGATCCTGTAAGTGCAGCAGCAGGTGGTGGTAGTGGACTTTGGGGGAGTTGATCCTGTAGGTGCAGCAGCAGCAACAACAACAGCAGCAGCAGGTGGTGGTGGACTGTGGGGGAGTTGATCCTGTAGGTAAAGTAGCAGCAGCAACAACAATAAGAGTAGCAGCAGCAGGTGGTGGTGGTGGTCTGTGGGAGAGATGATCCTGTAGGTGCAGCTGCAGCAGTTGCAATAACAGCAGCCCCAGCAGCAGCAGGTGGTGGTGGATGACTGTGGGGGAGTTGATCCTGTAGATGCAGCATCAGCAACACGTGGTGGTGGTTGACTGCGGGGGAGTTAATCCTGTAGGTGCATCAGCAGCGGCAGCAGGTGGTTGTAGTGGACTGTGGGGGAGTTGATCCTGTGGGTGCAGCAGCAGCAGGTGGTGATGGTGGACTGTGGCGGAGTTGATCCTGTAGGTGCAGCAGCTGCAGCAACAGCAACAGCAGCAGCAGGTGGTGGTGGACTGTGGGGGAGTTGATCCTGTAGGTAAAGTAGCAGCAGCAACAACAATAAGAGTAGCAGCAGCAGGTGGTGGTGGTGGTCTGTGGGAGAGATGATCCTGTAGGTGCAGCTGCAGCAGTAGCAATAACAGCAGCCCCAGCAGCAGCAGGTGGTGGTGGATGACTGTGGGGGAGTTGATCCTGTAGATGCAGCATCAGCAACACGTGGTGGTGGTTGACTGTGGGGGAGTTAATCCTGTAGGTGCATCAGCAGCGGCAGCAGGTGGTGATGGTGGACTGTGTGGTAGTTGATCCTGTAGGTGCAGTGGCAGCTGGTGGTGATGCTGGAGTGTCGGGGAGGTGATCCTGTTGGTGCAGCAAGAGCAGCAAGGGGTGGTGGTGGGCTGTGGGGGAGTTGATCCTGTAGGTGCAGCAGGAGCAGCAGCAGGTGGTGGCGATGGTGGACTGTGGGGGACTTAAAGGTGTAGGTGCAGCAGCAGCAGCAGGTGGTGATGTTGGACTGTGGGGGAGGTGATCTTGCATATGCAACAGCATTAGGTGGTGGTAGTGGACTGTGGGTGCGGTGATCTTTTAGGTGCAGTGGCAGCAGGTGGTTATTTTGGACTGTGGGGGAGTTGATCCTGTAGGTGCAGCAGCAGCCGCAGCAGCAACAACAGCAGCAGCAGCAGCAGGTGGTGGTATTGGACTGTGGGGGAGTTGATCCTGTTGGTGCAGTGGCAGCAGGTGGTGATGGTGGACTGTGGGGGAGGTTATCCTGTAGGTGCAGCAGCAGCAGCAGCAGGTGGTGGTAGTGGACTTTGGGGGAGGTGATCCTGTAGGTGCAGTGGCAGCAGGTGGTGCTGGTGGACTGTGGGGGAGGTAATCCTGTAGGTGCAGCAGCAGCCGCAGGAGCAGCAACAACAACAGCAGCAGCAGCAGCAGCAGCAGCAGCAGTTGCAGCAGCAATAGCAGCAGCAGCAGCAGGTGGTGGTATTGGACTGTGGGGGAGTTGATCCTGTTGGTGCAGTGGCAGCAGGTGGTGGTAGTGGACTGTGGGGGAGTTGATCCTGTAGGTGCAGTGGCAGCAGGTGGTGGTAGTGGACTGTGGGGGAGGTGATCCTGTAGGTTCAGTGGCAGCAGGTGGTGATGGTGGACTATGGGGGAAGTGATCCTGTAGGTGCAGCAGCAGCAGGTGCATGGTGGACTGCAGGGTGACGGTGGAGGCCGCCGTGGGGGAGGATGTGGTAGTACCACATTGTGGTACTGTAGTCGTAATTCATCGTACATCCTTCACGGGACAATTAACGTCGCACCTTAATAACCGGTGAACCACCACCACCTACCTCCCCGGCCCGCCTCCACAGCCTCACTCGGGTTTTGGTTGTCCCAGCCATTGTTTAATTCGTGTCTTATTTATCTCAGGTATTGTTTCAGTCGTTTTTTTGTTTTGTCCCAGCCTTTGTTTGACGAGTTTCTTGTTTAACTCGTAATTTGTCTTTTGTCTTGTTTACTTTATTTCCATCTTCAGTTATTGCTTCATATCCTGTACAGCTCACATTTGATCTCCTGCTCTGTTTGATGAGCTTTTTGTTTACATCTTGTCTTGTATATGTGGTTTTATTTTCCTGTTGTCCTTTTAACGTGTATCTAGTTTGCCTTACACCTTGTTTTATTATTACTATTTTTATCTAGTAATTTATTTTGTGCTTTGTTTAACTTATTTCTTGTGCTATGTTATAATATTTTGTCGAAATTGTTTGCATATGTTGTTTATTTCTTACTAGTTTCTCTTGCTTTGACTAATACTGTTTACCTTGTTTGTTTTAATGTTCAGTGTATATATTCGGATCTTGTTTACCACGTAGGTACCTTGTTTGTCTAGTCGCTCGGTTAAGAAAGTCTTCCTGTCAGTGTTATGTTGTTGTCGCTATATTTCTGTTGTCAACTCGAGCAGACTTCAAGTGTTGGTTAACCACAGGTATGGCTGAGGCGTTGGTCTGCAGGTTTGTCTTAGTTGTGGTGGTGGTGTTGTTAGGTGTGGTGGTGGTGTGGTGTGTTAGGTGTGGTGATGGTGGTGGTGTGATGTGTTAGGTGTGGTGATGGTGTGGGAGTGGTGTTGTGTGTGGTGTTGGTAGCATTGTGTGTGGTATGTTAGGTATGGTGATTTTGTGTTGGTGGTGTGGTGTTAGGTGTGATGGTGGTGGTGGTGATGGTGATGTGTTAATTGTGGTGGTGGTATTGTTAGGTGTGGTGGTGGTGCTGATGTTGTGTCAAGTGTGGTTGTGTCTGATCCAGGGTGGCGGAAGTGGAGAAGGAGGAGGAGGTGAAGAAGGAAATGGGAAAGAAGGTGGTGGTGTAGAAGGAGGAATAAATTGTAATAAGAACAGACAAAGAAGAAAAAAAGTAGAAAAGAAGAAAATAGAAGAAAACGAAGAACGTTTTGGTAAGAGAGAGGAATCAGGGAGTACCGAGGAAGATTAGTTCAGAAACTGGGGTATTAAACTAGTCTATTGTTAATACCGGCTCTATATTAACGTGATAGGGTCCACCATGTTATACTAAATACCAATAATATACCGCATTGACATAATTGAGCAGGTAATGTGTATTAATTTACTATGGCACTAACACCAGGTATATATATATATATATATATATATATATATATATATATATATATATATATATATATATATATATATATATATATATATTCCGTATATAACACTGGTCTACAAATTTTTTTTTTTCTGGCATGAAACCTTTTAACTGTTTTTTACTAACTTTAAGGTGCTGTATCCAAATCTGATCTCAGATTTGCTCCATCACGTAACGTGCCAGAATTTACTGAGCTACCAGAGATTGAGGATATAGACCGGAATTCACCTGTTTCTACTGATGAAGATGAAGAGACTGATCTTTTCAAGCCATCTGGTGAAGATTGTGAAAAGCCAACGTTGTTTACTCCGTCAGAATTGAATGATCTGGTCAGAGATCTAAATTTGCCAAAACAGTCTGCTGAATTGTTAGCTTCCAGGCTTCAAGAGAAACGACTCTTAAAACCTGGCACGAGTGTCTCCTTTTATCGCAACAGAGAAGAGCAACTGCGGAAGTACTTTCATTCATATGACCAGCTTGTTTTTTGTAATGATGTAGAAGGACTTCTTCTCTCCATGGGACTACCAGCATATGATAGTAAGGATTGGAGACTTTTTATTGACAGTTCTAAAAGGAGCTTGAAATGTGTTCTTCTTCATAACGGAAACAAGTATGGTTCAATTCCAATCGGACATTCTGTACAAATTAAAGAAGAGTATGAAAACATTAAGACTGTTCTAGAGAGGTTGCAATACCATGCTCATGAATGGTTAATTTGTGTGGACTTGAAAATGGTAAACTTTCCATTGGGCCAGCAAGGAGGGTACACAAAATACCCCTGTTTTCTGTGCTACTGGGACAGCAGGGCTACAGCAGACCATTGGGTGTAAAAGAATTGGCCACCAAGGCATAGTTTGACGCCTGGTGACAAGAATATCATTAACGATCCTCTGGTTGACAGGAAAAACATTGTCCTTCCTCCTCTGCACATAAAACTTGGTATCATGAAGCAATTCGTTAAGGCTCTTGATCATAGTGGAGAGTGTTTCAGATATATATGCTCAACCTTTCCAAGTCTTAGCGACGAGAAGAAAAAGGCAGGGATTTTTGATGGACCTCAAATAAGAACACTACTCAGAGATCCACACTTCCTTGCAACAATGACTGAGGCACAGGCAAGAACTTGGAATGCTTTCTCTAATGTGGTGCAGAACTTCTTAGGGAACAAGAAAGCGGACAACTATCAAGAAATTGTGGAAGAGCTGCTCTTGAGTTTACAAGCACTTGGATGCAGAATGAGTATCAAGGTTCACTACTTACACAGTCACTTGGACGAGTTTCCAGAAAATCTGGGAGAAGTGAGCGAGGAGCAAGGGGAGCGCTTTCATCAAGACATTAAAGTAATGGAAGAACGTTACCAAGGTCGATGGGACTCGAACATGATGGCGGACTACTGCTGGAGTTTGATGAGAGACATTCCAGAAGCTGTACATAAGAGATCGGCCAAAAAGAGGAAGTTTATGTAACTGTAACTTGATCATAATACTTGCACTATTTCTACCGTACATTAATTGTTTTTTTTCACCCTTCAATGTTACATTTAAATATTATATGTGCATTAACTTTCCAATTTGATATTAACAATTTTTGGTTTTAGAAAAATACAAATTATAATGCTGAAAAAATTTATGTATACATGTTTAAACCGTCAATTTTGATCCAAAAGTTTACGTTTCCCAGCAAAAGTGCAATATGGTATATCTCAAAAACCTGATGTGATAGACAAAAACCAAAGTCATATTTGGATTCTGCACCCCAAATGTACTTAAAATCCGTTTAAAAACCTTGTGCCAGAAAAATTGTGTTGACCGGTGTAATAAAGGTTACAAATAGATTCAGGATTCTTTAACTTAACATGGTATTAAAATTGAATACTTATTAATTTCTCTGTTGGTATTAATAGCTGGGACTAACATGACGTACAAACACTGTTAATTTATGTTGTATCCCCTTAAAAAAAACGAGTATTAAATTTGTTCTTGGCTCGCAGTTACAATACAGTAATTACACGCTGCTTGAGTAAGGTTAAAAGAAACTAGATATAATAAGATTGGTGAATCGAAAAAGGCTGAATTTAAGGGTCATATATATATATATATATATATATATTATATATATATATATATATATATATATATATATATATATATATATATAACATAATAGTGCTGTAAGGGTGATCGTGTTAACCTATGTTCTATTTTATGATGTACAGTTGTGGACAAAATTCCCCAAACAGTTGGTAATATCTGCTTTTCATTACATTGTATATCGGAACTACAGATTGAAAATAACACTCCTTAATACAGAGACAAATTCGAGAAAATACGTCAAATTTCCATTCTCCATCACCTAATGATCTTCAAGTACTCACACATTAGATACTGTCACGTGTCCGGGGATTTATGTCGGCAACTGTACATCCGAATTTGTGTGTTGATATATGGGAATGTTTTAAAGTAGTTGAATTTATTTGTGTTTACTGCCGTCTGGAGAGAGAACAATAGGAGTGATTATTTTAGGTCCGTAGTAGACTGTTCGACTATACTGTATGTTTGTGTGTGTCTGTTGGTTTATTAGTCCGTCCTCCAGTCTGTTGGTTTATTAGTCCGTCCTCCAGTCTGTTGGTTTATTAGTCCGTCCGTGGGTCTGTTGGTTGATCAGTCTGTCCGTGTATCTGTCTGTGTTTCCTATCAGATCGTCTGTTCGTCTGTCGATGTATCAGTCCGTCCATTTGTCTCTCCGTGTATTAGTCCGTCCGTGTGTCTGTCCGTGTATCAATCCGTCCATAGTATGCTGTCAAATCGAGGACTCAAACAGTCATAATTTTCTAACTGTGATCTTTGTAGGTGAATGTGTGTCTCAACAAAACCACTGAAGAAGTGGATAATGAGGCTATTCCGTCGGTTCTTCTTTGGAACTGGTGTGGCCCGACCGGGAGATTAGCGGTCTCCTCCGCTATTTCTTGTTCCTCCTTCCTTGCTCTTTATGTTGTTGTTGTTGCTGTCGTTGTTGTTGCTGTCGTTGTTGTTGTTGTTGTCCTCTTTAAATCTTTTTCTTTCTTTTGTATTTCTTTCTTTCTTTCTTTCTTTAAAATTGTACACACTCAATTTTTCCCCGGTAAAAACCACTGCACTGCACTTTTGCGGAACATAAGAGTTGAATTAAAACTTGAGTTTAACATCAAAAATAACTTTAATCACCTTTGGAAGGAAATTGAACATATCGCTTAAAATGTTCCCGCCGGACAATATGCTCCCTGCCAGCCAATTTTCCCGAGGCACGGTAAATGTGGCCTCCAAACACGGTGCGCACGCAATTTACTGAATTATGTCGAGTTTCTAATATATTAGCTAGATAATAACTTAATTACTTTTATTACTTATTTATTTAATTATTTATTTATTTATTTATTTATTTATTTATTTACGGGCATATTTATGTACGAATACACTTATTTACTTATACTGCTTGCTACTTACGCACTCACTTAAGCACTTTATTGTTTGTGTACAACTCTACGAGATAATTAGAATCAGTGATACAAGATTTTTTTTTAGGTAACACTTAACATGTAGTTTATGTATACATTATAAGTTCAATAATGGTGTGTTAAGAAAGTGCTTCCTCACCATCAGATGCGGTGGATGTCGCGGAGAAAATATTGCATAAGGAAAATAAATTGCAGTTTGTCACAGTATCTCACCTGCTCTTGTAAACTTATTAAGAGTAACGTTGAAATGTACACGTAACAATTAATTACCTATAAATATTATTTTTTCCTTCAGCTAATAGTGATATTTTTTGTGTCTTGCAGGTACGGTGTTTGGCCAGACACAGCAACAGGTAATGGTTCTAAATTAAGGGTTATGTGTCTTCGCCTGGGGTAGTGGAGGATGTACCACTGTACCAGGGTGCGGGTTGTAAGAACCAAGGGCCTGCCTAGCCCGGTGGTCGCCAGGAGAGGGTGTTCATAGGTCATGGTGCAGGGTGTGATAAAGAGTCCCGGGAACCACATACGTGGTTATATTCCAGGCAGTTGTTGTGTGTGACAACTACAGTATGTGTCTCTGCCATCAGTAATTCCCTTATGTTTGAAACAAATTTGTATTTTTCGATAGAAAATGAAGTAGTAAACAGTGATAGGATAAAGAGAGGATGATACGTAAAGCAAACTATGACCGTCTTGTAGAACATAGGAACAGCGGGAAGTTCGGTTGTGTAGAGTTAAATAAAATAACAGTTTTTTTCATTTGTTGTATATAAGACAGTTAGGCTTACCGAGACTATAAATTGCATAAAATTCCATTTCCCTGGCAAAGAAAATTATCTTCCTCGTGGGGTTTACGCAAGAGATAAAGGAGAAAAAATAAGCCAACTGTCAGTTTGTTTATCATTCATTTAGTCATGTTGAATAAATACTTTACATTAATCATAGATACAAATGTAACTTATATGAAGTTATCATGGAAAAATAATAATTTTATTAGATTAATATAACTCGCACAATAAGAACCCGTCGATCTACCCCCCCCCCCCCCCCCCAGCCACGACTGGTGACCCAAGACGACATAGAAGTCACAATTCCTCTACATCAGGAGGGAAAAATATTGCTTATTGGCCTCGTCTAAGAGCCCCAGATCAGGCAGCTTTGTGCCAGAGATGGAGACCATAGTTCAGTTCGTTCTCGTGGCGTCGCGTTCACAACTCTGACACACGAACGTGCAGAGGAACATATGACCAGACAGAGCAACAGATGGACTCATTGAGGGGTGCATGGACGGGCAGACATACAGAGGATTGGAGTGATGGACATACACAGGGAGGAACAAGATGAACGTACAGACAGATGGACACACAACACTCCTAGGACCCTTCAGCTAAGCGGGGGCCGGGAGACAATAAACATGTAAACAACAGTACATATCGCCTTCATAGCTCAACAGTCAGATGCTGGACCCCTAAAAACCTCCCTTCCGTAAGAGTAGTTTTAGTTTTATTACATCTCGTAGAGTTCTCTGTGTATCTGTTAAACGACTGAGAAATCTGGATTGTAGGATGGGGGTGGGGGGGAGGCGGGGTGGAGGGACCGGGTAGGAGGGCCAGGGGGAGGGGCCGCGGAGGAGGGGTTACTGCCAGTCCCCAGTGTAAGGGCAACGAGAAAACTTTTATTGTGAGGCGGAACTTGTTACTGCGTCCGGGATCCTACATGATGAGTGTACTGGGTTTTGGAAATGATGTCTTTGGGAGGTTATAGAAGGAGAGAGAGTATATCACACACACACACACACACTTACTCCACACAACACACACACACGCACACACATGTACTTAGTCAACAATACACAGACAGACAAACAGATTAATGATAGAAAACAAGAGAGACAGACACAGGACCACCATAAGGGGAGCGAAAAGTACCGTCCAGCGCGTGGTTAGGCTGAGGTGCTTCTTGGCTGTCGGACGTGGTGGATATCAGTGTCAGCTCCGGGACTCATGGTGACTTGTATCCGAGGGAGGGGAAGTGGCAGCAGAAGTGTATCCTGAGGAAGTCGTAGCAGAAGTTTGTCCAAAGGAAGTAATAGCGGAAGTAGGTCCTGAAGAAGGGGAAGTGGCAGCATAAGTATGTCCTGAGGATGGGGAAGTGACAGCAGAAGTATGTCCTGAGGATGGGGAAGTGGCAGCATAAGTATGTCCTGAGGATGGGGAAGTGACAGCAGAAGTATGTCCTGAGGATGGGGAAGTGACAACAGAAGTATGTCCTGAGGAAGGGGAAGTGACCGCAGAAACAATCCCGAGGGAGGGGAAATAGAAGTACCTGTATAAGGGTGACTGGTTAAAGGGGTAGACTGTGTGAAGGGAAGTAGACATTAAGAGAATAAGGGGAAGGTTGTCGAGGATGGGAGGGGATACTCATGAGCGTCTCCCCTCTTGCCTTTTTCCCCTCAGCCCAGTATGCTAATGAGCAGTTTGGATGGTCGTCTCGGGGTAGTTATGAGGTCATTATGTTACCTCTAATTCCCCCGCTCGTTGACAGGGACATATGTGGACGGGGGATTTTCTGCGTATACACCCGTCTTGGCTGTCAGTGTCGTCTCGGGGTATTTTTGGCTTCTTTGGATCTGACAATACAGGTATAGGCACACGGGTACAGGCACACGGGTACAGGTATAGACACGGGTACAGGTACAGGTATAGGCACACAGGTACAGGTATAGGCGTACAGGTATAGGCACACGGGTACAGGCACACGGGGAAAGGTACAGGTATAGGCATTGGCACACGGGTACAGGTACGCGGGTACAGGAACAGGCACACGGGTACAGGTATAGGCACACGGGTACAGGTACACGGGTACATGTACAGGTATAGGCACACGGGTACAGGTATAGGCATTGGCACACGGGTACAGGTTACAGGTATAGGCACACATGTACAGGTATTGGCACACAGGTACTGGTAAAGGCATACAGGTATAGGCACACAGGTACAGGTATAGGCATTGGCACACGGGTACAGGTTACAGGTATAGGCACACAGGTACAGGTATAGGCACACAGGTACAGGTATAGGCGTACAGGTATAGGCACACAGGTACAGGTATAAGCGTATAGGTATAGGCACACAGGTATAGTTACACAGGTACAGGCACACAGGTACAGATATAGGAACACAGGTGCAGGTATAGGCACACAGGTACAGGAACACAGGTACAGATGCAGGTACAGGTATAGGCACAAGGTATAGGCACACAGGTATAGACAAACAGTTACAGGCACAGGAACACAGGTACAGATGCAGGTACAGGTATAGGGACACAGGTACAGGTATAGGGACACAGGTACAGGTATAGACGTACAGGTATAGGCACACAGGTACAGGTATAGGCACACAGGTACAAGTATAGGCACAGGTACAGGTATAGGTACACAGGTACAGGTATAGACGTACAGGTATAGGCACACAGGTACAGGTATAGGCACACATGTACAGGTATAGGCACACAGGTACAAGTATAGGCACAGGTACAAGTATAGGTACACAGGTACAGGTATAGGTACACAGGTACAGGTATAGGCACACATGTACAGGTATAGGTACACAGGTACAGGTATAGGTACACAGGTACAGGTATAGGTGTACAGGTATAGGCACACAGGTACAGGTATAGGTACACAGGTACAGGTATAGGCACACAGGTACAGGTACACAGGTACAGGTATAGGCACACAAGTACAGGTATAGGCACACAGGTACAAGTATAGGCACAGGTACAGGTATAGGCACACATGTACAGGTATAGGCACACAGGTACAGGTATAGGCACACATGTACAGGTATAGGTACACAAGTACAGGTATAGGCACACAGGTACAGGTATAGGCACACAGGTACAGGTATAGGCACACAGGTACAGGTATAGGCACACAGGTACAGGTATAGGTACACAGGTACAGGTATAGGCACACAAGTACAGGTATAGGCACACAGGTACAGGTATAGGCACACATGTACAGGTATAGGCACACAGGTACAGGTATAGGTACACAGGTACAGGTACACAGGTACAGGTATACGTACACAGGTACAGGTATAGGCACACAAGTACAGGTATAGGCACACAGGTACAGGTATAGGCACACAGGTACAGGTATAGGCACACAGGTGCAGGTATAGGTACACAGGTACAGGTATAGGCACACAAGTACAGGTATAGGCACACAGGTACAGGTATAGGCACACAGGTACAGGTATAGGCACACAGGTACAGGTACACAGGTACAGGTATACATACACAGGTACAGGTATAGGTACACAGGTACAGGTATAGGTACCCAGGTACAGGTATAGGCGTACAGGTATAGGCACACAGGTGCAGGTATAGGCACACAGGTACAGGTATAGGCACACAGGTACAGGTATAGGCACACAGGTACAGGTATAGGTACACAGGTACAGGTATAGGCACACAGGTACAGGTTTAAGCACTCAGGTACAGGTATAAGTACTCAGGTACAGGGACACTCAACAGCAGAAACATAGGAAGAGCTACAAGTACAATTAACAAGACATACAAGTACACTTAACAGGGCAGATACAGGTACACTTAACAGGACAGATACAAGTACACTTAACAGGACAGATACAAGTACACTTAACAGGACAGATGCAAGTACACTTAACAGGACAGATACAAGTACACTTAACATGGCAGATACAGGTACACTTAACAGGACATACAAGTACACTTAAAAGGACATACAAGTACACTTAACTGGACATACAAGTACACTTAACAGGACATATAAGTACACTTAACAGGACATACAAGTACACTTAACAGGACAGATACAAGTACACTTAACTATGGCAGATACAGGTACACTTAACAGGACATACAAGTACACTTAACAGGACATGCAAGTACACTTAACAGGACAGATACAAGTACACTTAACATGGCAGATACAGGTACACTTAACAGGACATACAAGTACACTTAACAGGACAGATGCAAGTACACTTAACAGGACAGATACAAGTACACTTAACATTGCAGATACAGGTATACTTAACAGGACATACAAGTACACTTAACAGGACATACAAGTACACTTAACAGGACAGATACAGGTACACTTAACATGGCAGATACAAGTACACTTAAGAGGACAGATGCAACTACACTTAACAAGACAGATACAAGTACACTTAACAGGACAGATGCAAGTACACTTAACAGGACAGATACAAGTACACTTAACAGGACAGATACAGGTACACTTAACAGGACAGATACAAGTACACTTAACAGGACAGATACAGGTACACTTAACAGGACAGATACAAGTACACTTAACATGGCAGATACAGGTTCACTTAACAAGACAGATACAAGTACACTTAAGAGGACAGATGCAAGTACACTTAACAAGACAGATACAAGTACACTTAACAGGACAGATACAAGTTCACTTAACAAGACAGATACGAGTACACTTAACATGGCAGATACAGGTACACTTAAGAGGACAGATGCAAGTACACTTAACAGGACAGATGCAAGTACACTTAACAGGACAGATACAAGTACACTTAACAGGACAGATACAGGTACACTTAACAAGACAGATACACGTACACTTAACAGGACAGATGCAAGTACACTTAACAGGGTAGATGTAGGTACACTTAACAGGACAGATGTAGGTACACTTAACAGGACAGATACAGGTACACTTAACAAGACAGATACAAGTACACTTAACAGGACAGATGCAAGTACACTTAACAGGACAGATACAAGTACACTTAACAGGACAGATACAAGTACACTTAACAGGACAGATGCAGGTACACTTAAAAGGACAGATACAGGTACACTTAAGAGGACAGATACAAGTACACTTAACAGGACAAATGCAAGTACATTTAACAGGACAGATACAAGTACACTTAACAGGACAGATACAAGTACACTTAACAGGACAGATACAAGTACACTTAACAGGACAGATGCAAGTACACTTAACAGGGTATATATAGATACACTTAACAGGACAGATACAGGTACACTTAAGAGGACAGATACAAGTGCACTTAACAGGACAGATACAAGTACACTTAACAGGACAAATGCAAGTACATTTAACCTGGGCAGATACAAGTACACTTAACAGGACAGATACAAGTACACTTTGAATCCTGAGCATGTTTATACTTTAAGAGACTACTGGACAGCCACTGGTCAGACTGGGAAATAAATCAAATGAATTGCCGTATAAGTCCGGGTGAAGGAGCGGCCACCAATGTTTATATGAATGTTGATCTACTGTATAGGCGGCGGGAACATGTAATGGTCTAGTGAGTTTTGTTTGGTACCTGTTGTTAATGATTTCTCTCTTCTCTTCTCTATGGTATTACACGTATTCAGTTATACAGTAATAACAGTCGACGTCAGCTGTTCTCCGCCATTGTCCGCGTGACGTCACTGCGTCATGTGAGAATAATTATTGTAATCACAGTTCCGGAAGAGTCCATAACACGGCACGTCACTTCACTGGTTCTGTAGTTAGGGTTTTTTATATGATATCTCCGGCAAACGGTTTAGTTCATATATCCGGCAAACGTTTTTGTTCATATATCCGGCAAATGTTTTAGTTCATATATCCGGCAAATGTTTTAGTTCATATATCCGGCAAATGTTTTAGTTCATATATCCGGCAGACGGTTTAGTTCATATATCCTGCAAATGTTTTAGTTCATATATCCGGCAGACGGTTTATTTCATATATCCGGCAAACGTTTTAGTTCTGGTATACGTTACGTATTTTTTCATTTTTATTAATACCTTTACATGATGATGATGATGAATGGTGATAATGATGATGACCTTCAAATATGATAACGCCTTAACTTTAACTGTAATAATAACATATAAATACTGGTTTAAAAATAATATAATTAGTCAGCAGTAAATTTAACACCACTGACCCAAGCTTACATAAACACACCTGATTTACCAATTTGTTAAGTTCACAATAAATGGGTATTTTACACTCAAAAGTTTATAGCCAATTACGTTTTAATGAATGATTGCATTTTTGTGTGTCAAAGGTGACCGTACGTCTGGCGAAGGAGTTTTATGACTGTGAGGAGAAGGCCAGACGCTGCTCATTACCAGTACTGGCAGTGTGTTTTATGGTAGACCCCTGACTGTGCCTTGGGTGCACCGACGACACCAGCCGATCACACACACATTTACTTACTTACTTACTTACTTACTTACTTACTCCACCGACAGACTATTACTACGTCGATAGATTCTCACATATACTTTTCACGTAATTAGTGAAGGTCGGCTGGTCTCCACACTCCCTCCCCTTCCCCGTGTCCACGGCGGCCACCACACATGTAGCCAAAGATCCATTTACAAGCTCCTTACACGTGTCTGTGCGCCCCGCCCACCATTCTCCGGACACACACACATTTCATCCTGTCCTCAGATGGGCGTGTGACTTGTGGCAGGTGTCGTCGCCCTTACCTTACGACCCAAGACAATGTTTCTTACCTACCACTGTGTCGTACATTACTGCTGTCTTCCCTGCTGGCGGGGCACGTAGGTCGACCATCACACATAATGTTTACTTACAAAATACACAATAGTTTCCACCATTCAGGATGATGAAATAACTAACCTCTTGAGGATTTTTAGCTTTAATTATCGTCCTTAGAATGTTATTGTTTAAACCAACGTCCTTAAAGATTTATAGCTTAAACCATCGTTAAAGCTTATAACAGCTGGGTTAAGTTCCCTGCCTTCATCTTTTAGGATTTGGTTTGACATTAAAAATAACCATTATTCCCGTCTTTATATACAGCATTAACCTTAGGCCACATTATTCACCGTCTTGGTCACTAGTGTTGTTCATCATAGTTTAATACCGTCTCTTCACTATCCCGAGTTCAGACCAGTATCATCTGCATATCGAATATTTGATACTACGTTACCATTAACTTTTAGTCCTTCATCGTTTCTTATAACTTTTCTCATAAAAATTTTTGATCGGTGATTATGCAGTCCTGGAGATAGCACGCAGCCCTTTCTAACTCCCTCCGAGGGTTAGGTTAGTTTCGGTTAAGTTAGGTTTTATTAATTAAGTAGATGATGATGATGTTAGGTTGTGTTAGGGATCTCTTGAAGACTAGGAATCCCCGCATATTTCGCTTGGTGATTAAGTACCTTAACTCTAAACGGGGGGTTAGGCTAGTTTAAGTTAGATTGAGTTAGGTTAGGTTACGTTAGGTTAAATTGGGTTAGATTAGGTTTTAATTAGGTTAGGTTAGGTTGAAACAAGGGATGGCTCCTCAACTTTATGATATCCGGTTAATGTTAGGATAAGTGTTATAAAGATAGGGCAGGTTAATGTTTGGTTTGGTTTGGTTAGGTTAGCTTTGCGTTATGTTAGGTTACATTAGTTTAATGTTAGGTTTACTTAATGGACTAGGTGGCGAAACTGCGAATCATCCCCCCCCCCTCCCTCCCTCCAGACTCCACCTGCTGTTTGATAATTTTGATAAACGACCAAACAGGCAGACAGACAGAGATAAATACACGAATAAATATATAATGAAATGGACATACACTTAGACAGATGAATATATCAAATAGACAAATAGACAGACAGACACAAGACCCCCCAGGTTGGTATGTCATTAGGGTGTGTCATACGCAGGCGAATTTTTTTTTTGAGTTTGAAAAATCGGCCCATGGTATTAATGATGTAGTTCTATGTGCAGAATCATGTGATATCTTCAGATTTGAAAAGTTTTCATTTTTTGCTAGGTAAATTTTAACTTGAAATCTTATGAAAATTCAGTATTCCCACCCTTTTACCAACACCACTAAATAGCTTATTTAAAGTAAAGTAAATGTATCGGGTTAATTTATTAGGATGAAAATGATCCAGAATAGTGAAACGAATGATCTTGACACATTTATTAAATTTAATATTCCTTTAGAAAACAAAATCATCAAATACAAAAACCGGTTTTACTACTACGACCCGGTGTTGCTGCACACCATAGAGAACATGTCTTTCTTGCTTCTGTTTCAACTCATCACCTCCCTGCTGACCACCTGAGCTCGGATGTAGCCTTCCTCCTCTCCTGGCTGTACACGTTACTGCTGGCCTCGCTCACTTGCTGTACACAACGCTCTATACTCTGGGTGTGCGAGGGCCAGGCAGGGACATGCATGCGGTTGTCCAGGAAAGCTCTGACCTTAACATTGGTGAGGCTGCAGGTAAGAGGGGGCTCACTGCCAGCCTGGATGTTATCCAGATCTATGAGATCAGTGAGGGACTTGGCACCTAGATTGACTTCAGGAGTCTTCCTGAGCCTGAAGGAATCGTCACCAACTGATTCGTCATGCCCAGATCCTCTCATAAGTCTCATATCCAAGATCTTTTTGACTGCCACTCTTCTCTCCTCCTCATCCTTACTGCAGAGCATTGTCTGCAGAACTGCCTCGGGATGAGCATACTAGGAAGATTTCCTCATAGTCTGCTCCACATTCTGAACAACCTTCCTTGGCTGACTCCTCAGGAGCTCAAGCTGGAAGAGAACATGCCTCGGATCTTCGGAGAACGATGACTTGACCTTGGTGTTGAACCAATTTGGCAAGTAGACACTCACGATGAATTGGACAATAAGTCTCAGGTTGTGAAGCTGGTTCCCTTTCAGTTTATGATGAGCGACCCAAATTCTGCAGAACCTGAGAGCCGTTGTGAGCCACCTAGAATGTGAGACTGGACCTATCTGCAGGTAAGCAAGTCTATCAGGCATGACCCCAGTTTTTATGGCACTGCAAATCATGTAACCATAGTACTGGTCAGTACTCAGGTCGTCAATGACAGTATGTGCAAGCTCAACGAGTGGAGGGCCAACTGTGATTTTTACAAAGCTCGGATTTATTTCTAACTCAGTGGCAGAGTCCAGCATCTTGCCAAGAGAACCAGACCATCTGTTGTTTGAAAGAGTCTTGCCATCCAGCTCCTGGATCAGATGCCTGAGTGGCAACTCGTTGGTGTGGAGGTCACAAACAATCCAGACCAGCTTCCTCCCAATCTTCCGCTCTATCCACTGTATGACCCCCCCTTGCCACCCTGTGTTCGTGTTGGTGCTGTCCCCTCCAATGGCCTGCAGGGTCTGGTCTACGTTCCTCTCTCTGAGCCAGTTCACAATGTTATCTGCCACTATCTCAGCTGGTTTCCTGATGTCATCTTTCTCTGGAGTGAAATGCCACAAATACTTCCCTCCTGGTTCACTGCAGCAGGAGTAGTGTTCCCCCTTCACCATGGCAGGGAACAACTTTTCAGAATCTCCAACTTTCATGAACACTTTAGTGTCATCCCTTCTCCCATCAAAGAACAAACAATTGATTCCATTTTCTCTTATCCCCTTATCAAACTCCTCTTCTAGGTTACTGACAAGTTTCTCCTGAGCTCTCCTTACTTTGTTATGATCTATCACCAGGTGAACATCATCAGGTGTTATCAAACCACCGTCAATCCAGGCAGCTGTTGCTATCTCTGCAGTTTCTCTGAGACCATTGTGGTGTCGCATGCTGGCCAGAGCTATGCTCGGGATATCTTTCCTATTTCGAATGTTATGCCTGGAAGGCTTGGGATCATTATTTTCTGGGTTAGGGACAAAGTCACCATTCTCCTGGTCAGCACTCGGATCAGCCATGGGGAAGTCATTAAACTCTGAATCAGCTTGACTCCAATCATCGGCCTTTTTTTACCTCACCCTGGGCCTTCTCAAGTCTCTTTTCCTCGGCAACTCTTCTCCTCTTCTGTCTCTCTGTGGCAGCCTCCTGTCTCTTGGACTCCGGAATATCTTGGCTAGAAATCATGAGAGCCCCTATACTGCCAGTCTTCTCTCTCTGTGCTTTGACAAATGCCAGTTCGATCACAGGAATCTTCAGTTCACGCTTGCAAATACAGGAGATGTGGGCCTCGGATTTACAGTCACGATCGCATCCAAACTCAGGACAGAGAACAATTGGGCACTTGCAAGTAATTATGTCAAATAACTGGTCCAGTTGCTTGGCAAAGCTGTCCTTAACTGCAAGTTTTCCTCTCCCAAGAGAGATATCTCTTGCCTTTTCCCAACTGGCTAGCAGTCTCTCACTAATCTTCTTCTGACTTGTTATGACTGGAGGCTTGAACTGAGCGTTAGCCAGAGTGTACTGTGCCAAGACAGCTTTGGTCATATCACTGGCAATGTCTTTGCTTGTGTAAGTTCTTTGGTTCTTTTCACTGATTTGCCTGATTAAAACACCGTATCTCAAAGCCTCTCTCAATGTAGGCAACTCCGACTTCAGGAGCTCTCTCCCAGACCCAAGCTAGTGACTGAGATGGCTGGATTTTTGGTTCCTCGTCCTGACACAAGCAGCCATCGCAAATATTATCAACTTATAAATGCATCAGAATCTGAAACAGAAAAAAATATTGTTTGTTGGGTTGTTAAAGAATGAAGTCAGAAAGCAATGTTTACTATTTAATTGTAATGCACTAATGCAGCTGTACGTTAGATTTTCGATAAATTTCACGCTAAAATTTTCCAAGCAAAAGGTTGCAAAATATTGAAACTGAAATTATTTTCTGTTTATATACACTAAAATCTACCAAAAAAGTGATGGGCCATTAGTTTTAGCTGATCTTCCCTCCTATGACACACCCTAGTATGTCATGGTCCTTCTGTGTGTGGTGATAAATCGCTCGGGTCTTGTGTGGTCGTGGGTCTGCGGGTCTGAATTTTCTAAAAGTTATTATTACTTTTTCTTCGTTAGTAATGTATAGGAGTGATGCTCAAGGTTCCTTTATTAACGGTGGGTCTCTCTACTCTACTCTACTCTACTCTCTCATGATAAAAAACTGATCGACTTGTACCTGTGGTTCTTGTTTGTGTTTTAATTGTTAATTTAATACAGTTTTTTATCTTATTTCTACTGTTGTTCCAGCCACATGTTGTATTGTTAATAATAATAATAATAATATTCATAATAATAATAATATTCATAATAATAATAATACGGTAATAATAATAATAAAAATAATGATGATAATAATAATAATTGAGACGATAATTATTAAAATATGGAGGCAGGAGGAGGAAGAGGGAAGGAATGATGATAGTTGAGAAGATGACAATAGAAGTGATAATAATGGTTGTGGTTGTGATGGTAATATTATACACGTAACAATAATGGTTGCCCTTCGTGTACGAGGATGGACAGCTCTAGAGCAACCTAGGCGTGAATTTGTTTAAGGTGTTACAATCTGTCGCCAACACCACAACCACACCTTAAGTTAACGAGTTGTATGACCCAGTTTCAATGAATATTCCGAGAAGACCGGACAACTCGGCAACTGCACTGGCTAACCATTATTCCAGAATAAGATCCGCAAATCGATTAACATCTAGGTTCCCATTTACTGGTAAATAGAAAGCCAAATGTCGTAAAAAAAAAATGCTCATAGTTTCACTCCGTCCGGGAATCGAACAGGGGTCCACTCGCTTGCAAGGCGAGTATGGTGACTATAACACCACAGGTTGCCAAAATCATGTTTAGTAAAAAAAATTTTTTTTTTTTTTTGTTTTCGTGCTGGTCAAGCCCCGACCAGAGGTTAGCTAGACCCCCGGACAACTCTTTCGGAGCTTGACCAGCACGTGGTATTGGTAATATTATCTCGACTTGATTATGTGTTACAAATTCACTTGTGAGTTTTTCAATGTTTTGTTTTGTATAATATTTACTTATTCTAAGCGAAATGTTAACAAATACATGACTTAAATAATACGAAAACAAACAAATAAAAGTGGAACTCCATCTAATATATACTGTATGTTACACTAAATAGGGATAATTGGCCATTAGTGATAACTTCTATGTATTTATCTTTTCTGGAAGCTTTTGACTGGCCATAAACGATCCTGTAGATCACAAATATACATATAAATGAATACCTTCATGCATAATGTAACCTGACCAGAACTAACCTAACCTAACCTAACCTAGCCTAACCTAACGTAACCTCCACCTCCCTCTCCTCCTTCCTAGTGACACCAAGCAAGAGATGACCCTCTGTGTGCTTTCTTCCTAGGATACACAGGAAATTTCCCCCCGCTTTTAACTTTTTTTTTTTTTTGCTTTTTTTTAATATATAATCCAGGAAATACCCCCGAGTGTGTTTTCTCCCTGGATGTAATAAAGGAAATGATGATGAGGTATTTCTCTCTCTCTCTCTCTCTCACACACACACACACACACGAGAGAGATGGAAATTTCCTGACGTAAAATCCGATGAAAACTCGACCCTGTTTATACGTGTTGCTTCGAGGTTTTGTTTTCACATTAACCTCATGTTTCGTTTCGATAAATGACACATATCACAGGAGGTGAACTTTGACCTGACACCGACGACCGACCGACGGAAGATGGGGCTTCGGGTTTAGTCGTATCCCATTTGAGAGTTTTATGAATGTGAAGCCCCGAATTAGTCAACAAACCCTACAGCTCAATTTGGATTTGAACTTGTGCATCTTGTTCTTGAATCAGAACCTTATCTCACACATATATAGGGGTTAGGTTAGGATGGGTTGGGTTGGGTTAGGTTAGATTGGGTTAGGTTAGGTGAGCCGTGTCCATCACAACCAGACAATTATCCCCGTCCATCAGATCTTCCCTTTAACAAATCCTCAACAGAAAAGACAAATTCACCCCCATGTGTTAAAATCTTACTACACTACATTACCGTCACCACTATACCAAACCTGTGTAATATTAACACACTAATACACTATTAAGACATCACCAAATCCATCAATAAACAGTACATCTTCCTTTACACGTGATTAGAAAGAAAAACAAGAAATTATGCCCAGAATCTCAAATTCATTCACTAACATTACGAAAAATTACAAGAGGTAAGAGTCAAAGCAAGATATGTACTGTACGCAATGTTGATGTTATTTTGTTCGCCATCATTATGGCCTAAAGTTAATCTGTTTTGTGAAGTAAATCCTCGGACTTGAGAACAAATCGTCATTCGTACCTTTGAGTATGAAGGTCTTGATCCATTTCCTTGATGTCTACCGTTTGGAACAGGTAACACCACCACAATTGTTTTAACCAAGACGAAAACGGACGAAAAAAAAGCTTCTACAAATATCAAGTATTAATTTTCCCTCTTTACAGAATCTAATACTCTTGGAAATGTGTTTAAATTAATCTGATTTGTTTTCATTTATTGTCGATCCTATATAAGAGGACTTGTGGATCCCCCGAGCCTAGCCGGCCATTTTGTTTAAATTTTTCGGTCGCTCTAAAATACCATTAAAACAATATTGAGTTTAAACGTTTGGCTCAACTGATGATCTCAAACATGTCCCAACATTTTTTTTGCCTCAACTCCACATTCTGTAACTCATTTAGGTAGATGTCCCTCACTACACATACACTGGATTATATGTAATGTTGCAGCTAATGTGTTATCAAGATATTGCACATTATAAGTTCATGTGTGGTCGTTATTATATCAAACGGAGGAATTTTAAAGAGCTATTACACCACCTGTATCATTAGTTGTCGCCAGGTGAAGGAATATTTAGGTAGATTATATTTTATTTACTGTAATTAAAGTTTCAATAAATAAGACGTTCCACTATAAGAGTCTTTCAACCTCAGGTAAGGTCTTAAGACTTTCTACTCTAGGTCTTACACCCTCGAATAGCTGTATCGTCCACATAGGTAATTACTCCACAAGGAGCTACAAGTTACACCTTGATGTAATACTTCATTTACTGCCAAACTTTATAGGGAAATATTTTTTCACAAGGAATTTCAAGTTACAATTTCACATAATAAGTCACATTACAAACGTTCCTTCGGCTTACAGTTAAACTTTGCAATGTCAAGATATTTTTTTCACTGCAGAGGAAAGTATCCGTCATCATCATCACCACACACACACGCAAAGACAAAACTCCTGTATCCAAATTCTCAAAAGTTTATAAATTAAATTCTTCCCTAAAATTAAACAGACAATACATCTATTTATCATAGAGTATGTGAACAATATCGACGCCATATTGGTTACCATCTTTGAGTCATATAATTAGTTAGCTACATAGTGTTAATTATTTAGTTAAATAGGAAAAAATAATCTACTAGCGTGTGTTGTGACCAAAATAAATCAACATTGTATTTACTTTCTCCTCCAGGGGGCACTAAGTCTAGAAAAATGACACAATTGACATCTACATAAAGTGACTGACCAAGGGTAGATATTGGCTACCTTTTGTGTTACTTTGAGGTCGTAAGAACACACAGAGCTGCTCTTAAGGATGTTTACCACAATACACCTCAACCAGTTTCTCATTCACTAAGGTCAAACAATAAATCTGGTTCACAAGATACACCGTAAATTTTATTAGAATACAATAATCAATTACTGTATTATTGTATTGAGGCGAATAGTCTTATGGTGTTAAGATGTGTTCTTAAGCCACGAAGGTAAACAAAAGGTATTCAATATCTGCCTTGGTTGACGATGATCTGTAGATGTTAGCAAATCCTCCTCCTCCTGCTCTCGAGTAAGGTAAGGAAGGCCTCACCTGACCAAAATTGTTAATTAAGATAGATTACCTGAAGATTAACCCTCCCAGCTTATTTCAACTAATGATTAACCTAACGCTACCTGGGAAGTTAAGTTAGGTTAGATTAAGTTAGGTTAGGGTAGGTCAGGTCAGGTCAGGCGGTGCCAGTGTAGTTAATCTTGAGGTTAAATAAACTAGAGGCTAATCTTCACATGAGCCACTAAGACACTTTGACGGAGGCGGTTACGTACAACAGGAAAGCTCTGATAACATATAATGCACAGTATATACCGTTTAAGTTGCGTCAGCAGCTCTATACACCACTTATTGACTTACTCATTCACTGCCGTAGAAATATTTACTTCTCTAACAGGTTTCTATATGGTTCCCAGTCATTATAATACGACCTTGTAAAATCAAATGATCTAAATTAAACTAAACGTATCCAAATTAAACTTATTAGCTAACAAATCCTTCTAAAACACGATATATGCAAATAAAAAGTTATAAATTCAACTTAACTTATCGTAATATAACTATTATAACTAAACCATTTTAATTAAACCTAACCTAAACACCTCAAGTGCCACAAACAGAAGGAAAAAACACCTTTAATATTATCGTGTAAGAGGCCCCTGTATCCCACTAACTCCAGGTAATGCATCTATATCAATAGGGTGTGTCATAGGAGGGAAGATCAGCTAAAACTAATGGCCCATCACTTTTTTGGTAGATTTTAGTGTATATAAACAGAAAATAATTTCAGTTTCAATATTTTGCAACCTTTTGCTAGGTAAATTTTAGCGTGAAATTTATCGAAAATCTAACGTACAGCTGCATTAGTGCATTACAATTAAATAGTGAACATTGCTTTCTGACTTCATTCTTTAACAACCCAACTAACAATATTTTTTTCTGTTTCAGATTCTGATGCATTTATAAGTTGATAATATTTGCGATGGCTGCTTGTGTCAGGACGAGGAACCAAAAATCCAGCCATCTCAGTCACTATCTTGGGTCTGGGAGAGAGCTCCTGAAGTCGGAGTTGCCTACATTGAGAGAGGCTTTGAGATACGGTGTTTTAATCAGGCAAATCAGTGAAAAGAACCAAAGAACTTACACAAACAAAGACATTGCCAGTGATATGACCAAAGCTGTCTTGGCACATTACACTCTGGCTAACGCTCAGTTCAAGCCTCCAGTCATAACAAGTCAGAAGAAGATTAGTGAGAGACTGCTAGCCAGTTGGGAAAAGGCAAGAGATATCTCTCTTGGGAGAGGAAAACTTGCAGTTAAGGACAGCTTTGCCAAGCAACTGGACCAGTTATTTGACATAATTACTTGCAAGTGCCCAATTGTTCTCTGTCCTGAGTTTGGATGCGATCGTGACTGTAAATCCGAGGCCCACATCTCCTGTATTTGCAAGCGTGAACAGAAGATTCCTGTGATCGAACTGGCATTTGTCAAAGCACAGAGAGAGAAGACTGGCAGTATAGGGGCTCTCATGATTTCTAGCCAAGATATTCCGGAGTCCAAGAGACAGGAGGCTTCCACAGAGAGACAGAAGAGGAGAAGGGTTGCCGAGGAAAAGAGACTTGAGAAGGCCCAGGGTGAGGTAAAAAAGGCCGATGATTGGAGTCAAGCTGATTCAGAGTTTAATGACTTCCCCATGGCTGATCCGAGTGCTGACCAGGAGAATGGTGACTTTGTCCCTAACCCAGAAAATAATGATCCCAAGCCTTCCAGGCATAACATTCGAAATAGAAAAGATATCCCGAGCATAGCTCTGGCCAGCATGCGACACCACACTGGTCTCAGAGAAACTGCAGAGATAGCAACAGCTGCCTGGATTGACGGTGGTTTGATAACACCTGATGATGTTCACCTGGTGATAGATCATAACAAAGTAAGGAGAGCTCAGGAGAAACTTGTCAGTAACCTAGAAGAGGAGTTTGATAGGGGGATAAGAGAAATTGGAATCAATTGTTTGTTCTTTGATGGGAGAAGGGATGACACTAAAGTGTTCATGAAAGTTGGAGATTCTGACAAGTTGTTCCCTGTCATGGTGAAGGAGGAACACTGCTCCTGCTGCATTGAACCAGGAGGGAAGTATTTGTGGCATTTCACTCCAGAGAAAGATGACATCAGGAAACCAGCTGAGATAGTGGCAGATAACATTGTGAACTGGCTCAGAGAGAGGAACGTAGACCAGACCCTGCAGGCCATTGGAGGGGACAGCAGCATCACGAGCACAGGGTGGCAAGGGGGGGTCATACAGTGGATAGAGCGGAAGATTGGGAGGAAGCTGGTCTGGATTGTTTGTGACCTCCACACCAACGAGTTGCCACTCAGACATCTGATCCAGGAGCTGGATGGCAAGACTCTTTCAAACAACAGATGGTCTGGTCCTCTTGGCAAGATGCTGGACTCTGCCACTGAGTTAGAAATAGATCCGAGCTTTGAAAAAATCACAGTTGGCCCCCCACTCGTTGAGCTTGCACATACTGTCATTGACGACCTGAGTACTGACCAGTACTATGGTTACATGATTTGCAGTGCCATCAAAACTGGGGTCATGCCTGATAGACTTGCTTACCTGCAGATAGGTCCAGTCTCACATTCTAGGCGGCTCACAACGGCTCTCAGGTTCTGCAGAATTTGGGTCGCTCATCATAAACTGAAAGGGAACCAGCTTCACAACCTGAGACTTATTGTCCAATTCATCGTGAGTGTCTACTTGCCAAATTGGTTCAACACCAAGGTCAAGTCATCGTTCTCCGAAGGTCCGAGGCATGTTCTCTTCCAGCTTGAGCTCCTGAGGAGTCAGCCAAGGAAGGTTTTTCAGATTGTGGAGCAGACTGTGAGGAGATCTTCCTGGTATGCTCATCCCGAGGCAGTTCTGCAGACAATGCTCTGCAGTAAGGATGAGGAGGAGAGAAGAGTGGCAGTCAAAAAGATCTTGGATATGAGACTTATGAGAGGATCTGGGCATGACGAATCAGTTGGTAACGATTCCTTCAGGGTCAGGAAGACTCCTGAAGTCAATCTAGGTGCCAAGACCCTCACTGATCTCATAGATCTGGATAACATCCAGGCTGACAGTGAGCCCCCTCTTACCTGCAGCCTCACCAATGTTCAAGTCAGAGCTTTCCTGGACAACCCCATGCATGTCCCTGCCTGGCCCTCGCACACCCAGAGTATAGTGTTGTGTACAGCAAGTGAGCGAGGCCAGCAGTCACGTGTACAGCCAGGAGAGGAGGGAGGGCTACATCCGAGCTCAGGTGGTCAGCAGGGAGGTGAAGAGTAGAAACAGAAGCAAGAAAGACATGTTCTCTATGGTGTGCAGCAACACCGGGTTGTAGTAGTAAAACCGGTTTTTGTATTTGATGATTTTGTTTTCTAAAGGAATATTAAATTTAATAAATGTGTCAAGATCATTCGTTTCACTATTCTGGATCATTTTCATCCTAATAAATGAACCTGATACATTTACTTTACTTTAAATAAGCTATTTAGTGGTGTTGGTAAAAGGGTGGGAATACTGAATTTTCATAAGATTTCAAGTTAAAATTTACCGAGCAAAAAATGAAAACTTTTCAAATCTGAAGATATCACATGATTCTGCACATAGAACTACATCATTAATACCATGGGCCGATTTTTCAAACAAAAAAAAAAAAAAAAAAAAATTCGCCTCTGTATGACACACCCTACTTTATCAATCTACCTGCGTTGGAAGGTCTATACGTGACTATGATCGTTGCCCACTGCTGGAGAACATTTGTACTTCTATAATTACCCCTGGAGAAACAATGCCCCAATTTACGATTTATTTATTTTATTTTTATTTATTTTTTATTCTTGGTCCATACTGTAAACACCGCCCGCTTGTGAGTCCCGTCAGCCATTTTGTTTTAACTTTCGGGGATTTTAAATAAACTATAAATAAATAAATAAATAAAACAAGCATCTTTTGTTTTTCTAACCCATGAGCTGTGAGTCTTCACTATATACTTCAACATTACTGTAAACTAAGGCTAGAGAGGGTGTGTACAGTACTAGTGGAGCCAAGACTAGAAGGTATTTCAAATCCCTAAAGGGTTTTACAAGTGGAGAGTCTTACAAGTGGAGGGTCTTACAGGTGGAGGATCTTACAGGTGGAGGATTTTAATAAGGATAAATACAACAAGTCTTACAGTTGAATCAGCCAAGTCGAGGAAAACTCTTAAGAGTCATGTAACTTCTACCTGGTGTTACCTGTAATCAAGCTAAGGTATATGTAAGAAGAATATTATCTCGTTACTATCCATTCCTCTTCCACTATCCTGCGAGGTGGTGTATTAATAGGCACAGATACTCATGATAAAGAAGGAATAAAGAGAAAGACGCAAGATACCTATAAAATGCGACAGAATATACCCACACATGCGTAATCCTAACCCATCCCAACCCAACCCTATCCTACCCTCAGCTTTACCACAGTACACAAAGTCATTCTTGGTATCAGAGTGACGCATAAACACCCTGTATCGCCTAAGACACATTTGAATCGGATGGTTCGTTGACGGTTTTATTTCTTCCGTATAAACCAGTGAAGCAATTAGTTCGTGGGAACAGTGAGTCAAAATACTTCACATCAGCTTCGTTTACGACCTCCAGCTGATATTTACTTCTGTTGTCTATATCAATCACATTTTATAATGAAAACAAAAATATGGTTAGTTACTTAAAAATGGAAATAAATCACACTTAGATACTTAGGAGTGGGGAAAAAAGATACTTAAGATACTTAAAAATGAAAACACTCTTTGATACTTAAATTAGGACAAAATAAACGGACATAAAGATTTAACTATGAGCGGTGGATATTACGACATGTACCGGCTATCAATACAGAGGCGCTATTTAGCCGTGAAGTTCTCTCAGAAACCCAACAAGACAATATGTGGTCACGTAAAAATTTCAGGTTAATTTTTAACACCATCCGTCATTTTAAACCTTGGCACCTGTAGATTAAGAAAATATATGGTGATATTTTTTCTGATGGGATAAAGGTCGTATTTGTCCAAAGAAGTAAGAGAGGAAAAAATCACTTGAGAGGCATGACGCACAGAGTGTCTAAGGTGATAAAAGGTCATATACTACTATTTGGGTTCTCAAATTAAGTTCATAACATAAAATATCAAACTCATAAAGATTACAAAAGAACAGAACACCATGAGCTCTCTACAGCTATTGTCAGCTGTCAATATGCTGATGTACAGAAGCTACACAATGTTATTGGTGACTGTAATCCCAGGAAAATGATGCTCTTATAAACTTGGTAACTGGAGCTGTAATGCCAGAAAATGCCAAATATGACAATCTATGTGCATATGAAGTTGGAAGACAAAATTATGAAAATTTTGTCAAGGAACGTATTGTTGGTCCATTGAGCATCTGGGAAAAGATGTCCAAGGTTAATCTTCTGTCGTGGAAAGCAGCAAATAAGACTTCAACCATCAAATTGCTATCACAAGTTATAGAACTTAAGCAGGACATACAGTATATGCATCACAGAAGGGCAGCACTGTACATATCAAGTCACCAGACACTGATGTGTTTGGCATATTAAAGCAGCCTCAACTTGGAGAAAATACAAGTATGATAACAGGAACTGGTGAGCGACGACACATTGGGCAGAGAGCCTTACAGGTTTCCATGCCTTCACAGGATCTGACTGCATTGGAAAATTTGTTGGCAAAGGAAAGAAAGCATGTTGGAGCACTTTGATGAAATCTAACACAAAAGTCCTAGATGCATTCAAGATGCTGAGTAGACCAAATGCCCTCCAGCAGACATGTATATTGGTCTAGAGGAATTTGTATTTAAGCTCTACTGTCCACGAATGACTTTCACTAAACTGTCAAAACTTAGATGGCATCTCTTCAAGAAAACGCAGGCAGAAGCTGGAGAACTACCAGCGACTGCAGCAACTCTAAAGTATCATATATTGAGAGGAAGGTATCAAGCTCTTCTGTGGTCTTGTGATGCAGACAGTGAAATGCTTTCACAATTAGAGCATGGCTGGAAGATTGACAATGACTGTTTCATACTAGTAATATCAGACCAACCACCAGCTCCAGAAGCAATCACAGAACTTGTTAAATGTGGATGTGGCGTCAGGAAATGTGGATCATTGTCATGTTCATACAGAAAGAATCAGAAAGAATAGCATGACATGCACCGAGATGTGTAACTGTCAAGCAGATGATGAGAAATGCCTAAACAAGGTGAAGGAATCTGTTGTACACAGAAGACTCTGATGACGAGGACTGAAGCAATGTCGTAAATAATAACTTGTGACTTGTATACACATGATGTATAACACTACAAACTTTTAATAAATATAAAACGGTGGTTCTAAGCTTTTCAGATAATGGTAATATGTATATGTTTAATTTCCAGTATTTGTCTTTAGCAAATAATTTTACTTATTGCAATCTCTTCTTTGCCAGAGACAGGATGGCATATATGAGCAGCCATGTTTGTAACACACTTAAGATATTATAACAGCATTCATAATATATTATGTTAAATTGTAATCATATAATACTACATGTTCATAGGTTATTAGTCATGTTTTAAGTTACTTAGGACTTAATGGTAATACGTCTGTGGTTCATTACGCCGCTCTTTGATAAAACTTCTTTAATGGCATAAAACTTATAATAAACCGTTCAGAAAAAATTTCACCACAGTTCCTTAGCATAGTTTATAAGGATTATTATGATGTATGGTGTCAAAAATTAACATGAAATTTTTACGGGATTACTTAAGCTCCTACACTAAAACCTGCCGACCTAACCTAACCTTTTTTACCCACCTCCACCTACTTACCTAACCTGACATAATCTAACCTTACCTGACATAATCTAACCTAACCTGACGTAATCTAACATAACCTGACATAATCGAACCTAACCTCCCAATCTGACATAAGCTAACCTAATCAAACCTAACTTTCCCACCTACCTACCGTAACCTATCTACTTATTACCTACCTAACCTAACTTAACCCAACCTGACGTAATCTAACCTAACCTATTGAAACTTAACTTAACCACCTACCTCATCTAACACCACTTTGTAATCTCTTTGCGGCACCGCTCACAGGATGAGAATGGGGGGCACAATAAACTAGCCTCTAAGTGGCAAAATTAACAAAACTAACCTAACCCAACCTGACTTAACCTAACCTGATCTATCCAACTTAAACATCTTAGAATATATAATAAAGCCGCTAGGTTAATTTAGGCTAAATATGGTTGATTCATATTTCGTTTTGACAGAAATTCCCGGCAAAATAACGTATCTATATTGAGAACCACCGCCATGTTGGTTCCATGTTAACAAGACACGGATACACTACAGAATAACCCACGTTCGTTTAACCTCAATTACTACAGTTTACTTTATAATCTTACTTCACAATCTTCACTACATCTCACTTCACAATCTTCACTACATCTCACTTCACTATCTTCACTACATCTCCCTTCACAATCTTCACTACATCTCACTCCACAATCTTCACTACATCTCACTCCACAATCTTCACTACATCTCACTCCACAATCTTCACTACATCTCACTCCACAATCTTCACTACATCTCACTCCACAATCTTCACTACATCTCACTCCACAATCTTCACTACATCTCACTCCACAATCTTCACTACATCTCACTTCACAATCTTCACTACATCTCACTTCACAATCTACACTACATCTCACTTCACAATCTTCACTATATCTCACTTCACAGTCTTCACTACATCTCACTTCACAGTCTTCACTACATCTCACTTCACAATTTTCACTACATCTCACTTCACAATCTCCACTACATCTCACTTCACAATCTCCACTACATCTCACTTCACAACCTTCACTACATCTCACTTCACAATCTCCACTACATCTCACTTCACAACCTTCACTACATCTCACTTCACAATCTCCACTACATCTCACTTCACAACCTTCACTACATCTCACTTCACAATCTTCACTACATCTGACTTCACAACCTTCACTACATCTCACTTCACAATCTTCACTATATCTCACTTCACAATCTTCACTACATCTCACTTCACAATCTTCACTACATCTCACTTCACAACCTCACTACATCTCACTTCACAATCTTCACTACATCTCACTTCACAATCTTCACTACATCTCACTTCACAATCTTCACTACATCTCACTTCACAGTCTTCACTACATCTCACTTCACAATTTTCACTACATCTCACTTCACAATCTCCACTACATCTCACTTCACAACCTTCACTACATCTCACTTCACAATCTTCACTACATCTCACTTCACAATCTTCACTACATCTGACTTCACAACCTTCACTACATCTCACTTCACAACCTTCACTACATCTCACTTCACAATCTTTACTACATCTCACTTCACAATCTTCAGTACATCTCACTTCACAATCTTCACTACATCTCACTTCACAATCTTCACTACATCTCACTTCACAATCTTCACTACATCTCACTTCACAATCTTCATTACATCTCACTTCACAATCTTCACTACATCCCACTTCACAATCTTCACTACATCTCACTTCACAATCTTCACTACATTTCACTTCACAATCTTCACTACATCTCACTTCATAATCTTCACCACATCTCACTTCACAATCTTCACTACATCTCACTTCATAATCTTCACCACATCTCACTTCATAATCTTCACCACATCTCACTTCACAATCTTCACTACATCTCACTTCACAATCTTCACTGCATCTCACTTCACAATCTTCACCACATCTCACTTCACAGACTTCACTACATCTCACTTCACAATCTTCACCACATCTCACTTCAGCGACTTCACTACATCTCACTTCACAATCTTCACTACATCTCACTTCACAATCTTCACTACGTCTCACTTCACAATCTTCACCACATCTCACCTCACAATCTTCACTATATCTCACTTCACAATCTTCACTACATCTCACTTCACAATGTTCACTACATCTCACTTCACAATGTTCACTACATCTCACTTCACAATGTTCACTACATCTCACTTCACAATCTTCACTACATCTCACTTCACAATTTTCACTACATCTCACTTCACAAACTTCACTACATCTCACTTCACAATCTTGACTACATCTCTCTTCACAATCTTCACTACATCTCACTTCACAATCTTCACTCCATCTCACTTCACAATCTTCACTACATCTCACTTCACAATCTTCACTACATCTCACTTCACAATCTTCACTACATCTCACTTCACAATCTTCACTACATCCCACTTCACAATCTTCACTACATCTCACTTCACAATCTTCACTACATCTCACTTCACAATCTTCACTACATCTCACTTCACAATCTTCACTAACACCATCCTTCATCACTACATATAACAACATACATCATCACTACTTATAACACTATCCATCATCATCACTACATATAACACTATCCATCATCACTACATATAACACCACCCATCATCACTACATATAACATCATCCATCATCACTTCATATAACTCCATCCATCATCACTACATATGACACCATCCAGCATCACTACATATAACACCACCCATCATCACTACATATAACATCATGCATCATCACTACATATAACACCATCCATCATCACTACATATAAAACCAACCTATCATCACTACATATAATATCATCCATCATAACTACATATAACACCATCCAACATCACTACACATAGCACCATCCATCATCACTACATATAACACCATCCATCATCTATACAAACACCAGTCCTCATCACTATAGTGATAAACAGAGCTTCATTTTGTTGTCAATTTCTTTAAATTCCAACCTTATTAAACTGTAATTCTTTCTGTATGGTCAAATTTTGATTTGACCTCAGTGAGAGAGCTGTTAGTGTTAGTATATCACAATGGTGTTCCGACGCACTGTAACAAAAGTCTCAAAGGTTGAGGTGAAGCCTTGCCAGGTGAAGGAGAAGGGCCCCCGATCTAACAAACTGCAGACCACAAAACACACTAAGAGTCAAAACAACAAGAAGAAGAAGGAAACTACCACTTTCTGCCATGTACAAAAGGACCAGTACCTGCCTTGGGGAGACTACATCTTCACTGGGAAAAAGACAAAGAACAACAAGAAGCGCTGAACCATCTTTTCTGATATTTAAAAATAATTAAAAACATATTAATTGATTTTGTTTGTATTATTTATGCTTTTATTATTTTCAACTGTAAACATGCTGTTTTGGGAATATATTTTGAGTTACATAATATTTAGGTACAGCAGTTTATTTCACTGTATCTCCTTGTGTGAGTGTGTGGGTACTATGGGTGTGTGGGCATTATGGAGAACTAGTCATGGCTAACTGTGACCCTATATACGGGTTACATCGGCCTCAACGCCCTTGTCTCAGCGCTATCTCATATATCCAAATTTCACATATTTGACAGTATTAGATAACCAAAATATCTGGAAAGTAATTAGCTAAAAATACAAATAATAAAAGAAAATCGAAAACAGAAAGAAAAAAAAAATACCGGTGAAAGTGGAAATAAGGAGGAGGCAGAGCAGACGATACACAGGAAGGCAGTAATCATCATCCCCGTGTGAACCAGCCAGAGAAGAACTCCTTCGCCTCACCGTCCACCCTCGTACGATCAGCTGAGTGAAGTTGCCGCGTGTTGCAGTAAACATTATCTGTAAAAGGACAATTTACTTTTACTTTTATTGTTTATCTTACTGTTTATAACTGTTTATTTTCTCTTACATAATGTACACTAAGTATGGGAGTGTACAGTAAGTTATACCGGATGGCAACAAATTCACCTTCGTCTTGCAAATATTAAAACGTTACCCTAACAACAGTATTGTATAACAACATGAGCTAAAGTGATGTGTAAAAAGGTCGGTTGCAAAAAGAAATATTATTCTTTTAAGTCTTTTTCAGTTTGTTCAGTGTTAACAACATTATAGGTCATATTTCATGCAGTATGCATATACAATGTTTGCTGAAGGTTTAATACCTTTCTGTTTACTGATGATGTAAAACCCTCGTTAAAATACTTTAGAGTCGTTTACAAAATATTTGGTGCATTTTCCGGAGCATTGTATGTTTTTACAGCATGCGAGGCGGCAGGTATGTGGAGTTTTAAGAGCACTTCACGCTATAGCTCAGTTGGCCACGGATTTGCGAATTTCGAACTGAAAATGTTTGGATCGTCATCTGTTTCGTGTAAGCTGTGTCGGACATTTTGTGCTACATTAAAGTCCAGCGATCTGTGGCAGCTGTCGGGCTCCTGCCTGACCACCCTTTGCCTAAGAAGAGCGATTGTCTGAAGGGGTTCGAGTAGTTACTCAATTGTGAAAAAGTGATAGTGAGTCCCATAGACATGGCTGCCAGTTAGGGACAGTGTGGATACGGCACACTACATAGCATGTCTTCAGAAGGTAAAGGAGGCTGTGTAGCCAAGACTGCACTCAACCGCCTTCACTTCCCCAATTACAGCTAGGTGGACTGAGAGCGCCTCGGGATTATCATATCTATAATGCCAGACGGTAACACCATCCCCTTGACACCTCGGAGACTATACAGTACTGTGTTCGGGGCGTGTTTGTGGGTCTCTACTGCCGCCTCCCTATTGTTGAGTTGCTCCCCACTTACCGTAACCAGTCGAGGTCACTGTGGGAGGCCATGTACGGTACAGTACAGTACAGAGTCACACCCCCTCAACAACGTCCGCACCTCGCCTGCTGAATACAGTATTTGCAAATGTGACCATAAACCCCAACAATTGTAGCAAGTTACAAGTCCCGGGATTTGCCCCTGGTATTAACACAGTGACAAGCGTCCCATTCCTGGCAAGTAGCAGGTGGCCGGAGGTAGTGCAATCCTCTCCCAGACTACACGGAGATGAGAGAGAGCTGGCTGACCATCATGGTAAGGACGCGTCACTATTTGGACCCCAGGGAGGCCATTATCGTAAGTTAAGTGAAAGGCATTTGGAATACTGGACGACTAGACGCTATATGAATTTCTTTACCCTAGTTTTCCCACCGATAATAATGAGTACAAGGGAGGTAGTCTCATCGGCATTCATCAACACCATAGCCGTCTCAGTTACCTATTGCTCGTATAAGGTTTTTGAATGAAATAGTTTTACTAATATCAGGAACTTTCAAACTACTACAGGAAATAATATATATATATATATATATATATATATATATATATATATATATATATATATATATATATATATATATATATGCAAGTAAATCACTGTAGGTGCGCGTGATCTAGGTATATGCTGATAACCACAAGGAAAGAAGAAAACACCAAGTTCCCAAGCGCTTTTGTGTAATTCACATCTTCAGGGGTGAGTACAGACTAGTCTTTTCTTGTGGTTATCAGCATATACAGGTATATATATATGCTGATAACCACAAGGAATGTGAATTACACGAAAGCGCTTGGGAACTTCGTGTTTTCTTCTTTCCTTGTGGTTATCAGCATATACCTAGATCACGCGCACCTACAGTGATTTACTTGTATATATATATATATATATATATATATATAAACGTGTGACACAGTAAACGAGGGTGAGGGAGGTGTAAACTGTTGCTTTTGGTGACGTACAGTTGGGTCGTTACAGCCTCCAGTATTCAGGCTTAGCAATTTCATGCTGTCATGTTGAAAATCCCGATAAGTTAAGTTTAATACAATTTGCGTTTCCCAAATATGATTTTTCCAAATTCAAAATGTAGCGAATTTCCCAAACCTATTACATCAGAAAACTTATTTTGAATATATATATATATATATATATATATATATATATATATATATATATATATATATATATATATATATATATATATATATATATATAAAAAAATAAGGAGCCTGCAATAGGCCGGAAAAAGAAAACACGAAGTTCCCAAGCGCTTTCGTGTAATTCACATCTTCAGGGGTGAGTGCAGACTGTAGGAATCAAAATCAATAAACCTTAGTGATGGTCAGTTCAAAACTGATATGTTACAAAAATTTATTTGTCAGTGGCCCAAGGTTAAAAATGCTTTGAAAACCTTTGATTTAGATGTATGATAGTTATTTTGCGGGTCCCTTATTTTTGACCTGACCTGACTGGTCACGTCACCCCCCCTTCTGTTAAGCTCCTCTACGTGTGTGTTGGTGTGGGGATTAGTGGATGACATCATTATGACCTGACCTCATGTTTTTAAGGTCACCTTGTATATTTAAGCCGCTCTCTGTCCATGTAATCCAGTTGCCTCTGAAGATGTCTTGTATAAAGACGAAAGCTAAGGTGCTCCCTTGTTAAAAATTTTCCCGTGTGGTTTTATCAAGATATATATATATCCATATATATACATATATATACATATATATGTATATATAAGAAAATAAGGAGTCTGTAATAGGCCGGTTGGCCTGTGAATGGCAGCTCCTGTCGAGAGTTACTACCGCTCTCTATCATCCATGAATCTATCTAGCCTCCTTTTGAAACTTTCCAGTGTTCCCGCACTTACTACAAAGTTGCTAAGCTTGTTCCACTCGTCCACCACCCTATTTGTGAACCAGTTCCTTCCTATCTCCCTCCTAAACCTAAACTTATCTAACTTGAATCCGTTGCTCCGAGTCCTATCCTGCTCGGATATTATAAGAACTTTATCTACATCCCCTTTATATATATCTTCGCTAGTTTATACAATGGTGAACTGTTAATATGCCCTTCATTGTGAACCAATAAGCATTATTAAATTTAATTAATTTCAAAGTAATTATTGTAGGTGTTACATTCAATGTCCCTCGGTGGTGGTGATGTGTGGCCGTGGTGTTGTTATGATCAATACTTTGGGGAGAATGACAGACTTCGTCACACACACTACATGTAAACTACTTGTGAATCTGTGTTATGATTCTGTCCTCTAAAACTTGGTATTGATCACGGCTACTGACTTCATCCTTGTTTCACTTTAATTGTTTTGGTTCAGACAATAAATCCATTAAGAGCGGCTGTTGGTTTCATTAATTAGAGAAGGTCAGATTATCTCACCTGGCGGGGAATTCCTTCATCTGTTCTCTATAAATTGATGAAAGTCATTTATCACTCCTAATTTCCCCAGAGACCAACAACCTGCAGAAAAGGAATATAATTATAGCTTTTGTTTTTTATATTTTTCACCCGTGAGAATTAGTGCTACTGACCTGGTGATACCCTGAGGCTAGAGTGTTGACGTCGGTGTTTATAAACGAATCATACTTGATCTTTCCCTCCAATTATTATATACTAATAAGTATAATGTTCAAACATTTCCAATCCATAAGTTGTCGCTTTTTTTTAATCTAAATACGGAAAAAGAGTGTACTTAAAATATATTGTTTTTAATTAGAGCTGTCTCCCCCCCCCCCCCCCCCCCACACACACACATACACCAGGTATCATCATCATACAGAAACAAAATATGTATATAACTCGGTATGACAACTGCTTAATCTCGGGTTGAGAAAACGTTAACTGTGATTGTTATTGGAAATTCGATTGTAAACTGAACCTTCTGTTTCTTATGTGAGTCTTGGTGGAAATGTCTCTCTCTCTCTCTCTCTCTCTCTCTCTCTCTCTCTCTCTCTCTCTCTCTCTTAACAGTAGTATATAGCCAGGCACTAAGGCTCCCGTGTTTGTTGTGTTAAAAAAATTAAACGGTTGCAGTGACTTGTGACCCTCATAGCCTCTCCTGAACAACAATAAACGTTCTCCTTTTACTGCATCACAACTACAGTTATTGTAGACATTTGAGGATAAATATATACACTATTAATTTCAGTTTCCTTTAGGATGATTTACGTTTAGTTACATATATTAGTAAACTTAAAGTATTTATATAAAGGCAATATATTTGTTCTTTTAAAATAGTAAAGCTCAAAGTATATTGACGATAAATTGATCTTCTTTTGTGATAATTCAACTCCAAGTATTCAATAACTAAGCCAATCTTCCTATAATTTTATTTTAGCCACACACACACACACATATATATATATATATATATATATATATATATATATATATATATATATATATATATATATATATATATATATATATATATAAGTAAACAAAGTGTATATCTACAAACAACTATAAGATGCTCTTAGATAATTCTTTTTTAGTCTCACATTTCAGTCAACTCATAAACAGTAAACTGAGAGTCTTTAAACACACTCCCGCTGCACTATTTCTCGGCCACACGTAATCAAAGCAGTCCGTATTATAGAGAATTGGACACTATGTTACATAAAGTGTTTCTCCTTGGTGGTGAGGTGTATCTTTAACACTCTCAGATGGCTTAGATTTTTCTCAGTGATGCCCTTGAAAGGAGGAGAAACTACCGTGAGTTAAGTTCAAGTGTGAGGGACCAGCGCTGTGGTGGTGTGCAAGCTAGGATGGTCAGTGTTATGGGGTGGTGTGGTACCTAGAATGGTCAACGTTATGGTGGTGTGGTAGCTAGGATGGTCAGCATTGTGGTGGTGTGGTGGAGGAGGTAGCTCTCTCTCTCTCTCTCTCTCTCTCTCTCTCTCTCTCTCTCTCTCTCTCTCTCTCTCTCAAAAGCAATATCAAGTGAGTTAACCATTAGGGTGTGTCATACGGAGGCGAATTTTTTTGTTTTAGTTTGAAAAATCGGCCCATGGTATTAATGATGTAGTTCTATGTGCAGAATCATGTGATATCTTCAGATTTGAAAACTTTTCATTTTTTGCTAGGTAAATTTTAACTTGAAATCTTATGAAAATTCAGTATTCCCACCCTTTTACCAACACCACTAAATAGCTTATTTAAAGTAAAGTAAATGTATCAGGTTAACTTATTAAGATGAAAATGATCCAGAATAGTGAAACGAATGATCTTGACACATTTATTAAATTTAATATTCCTTTAGAAAACAAAATCATCAAATACAAAAACCGGTTTTACTACTATGACCCGGTGTGGCTGCACACCATAGAGAACATGTCTTTCTTGCTTCTGTTTCTACTCATCACCTCCCTGCTGACCACCTGAGCTCGGATGTAGCCTTCCCTCCTCTCCTGGCTGTACACGTGACTGCTGGCCTCGCTCACTTGCTGTACACAACGCTCTATACTCTGGGTGTGCGAGGGCCAGGCAGGGACATGCATGGGGTTGCCCAGGAAAGCTCTGACTTGAACATTGGTGAGGCTGCAGGTAAGAGGGGGCTCACTGCCAGCCTGGATGTTATCCAGATCTATGAGATCAGTGAGGGTCTTGGCACCTAGATTGACTTCAGGAGTCTTCCTGACACTGAAGGAATCGTCACCAACTGATTCGTCATTCCCAGATCCTCTCATAAGTCTCATATCCAAGATCTTTTTGACTGCCACTCTTCTCTCCTCCTCATCCTTACTGCAGAGCATTGTCTGCAGAACTGCCTCGGGATGAGCATACCAGGAAGATCTCTTCACAGTCTGCTCCACAATCTGAACAACCTTCCTTGGCTGACTCCTCAGGAGCTCAAGCTGGAAGAGAACATGCCTCGGACCTTCGGAGAACGATGACTTGACCTTGGTGTTGAACCAATTTGGCAAGTAGACACTCACGATGAATTGGACAATAAGTCTCAGGTTGTGAAGCTGGTTCCCTTTCAGTTTATGATGAGCGACCCAAATTCTGCAGAACCTGAGAGCCGTTGTGAGCCACCTAGAATGTGAGACTGGACCTATCTGCAGGTAAGCAAGTCTATCAGGCATGACCCCAGTTTTGATGGCACTGCAAATCATGTAACCATAGTACTGGTCAGTACTCAGGTCGTCAATGACAGTATGTGCAAGCTCAACGAGTGGAGGGCCAACTGTGATTTTTTCAAAGCGCGGATTTATTTCTAACTCAGTGGCAGAGTCCAGCATCTTGCCAAGAGGACCAGACCATCTGTTGTTTGAAAGAGTCTTGCCATCCAGCTCCTGGATCAGATGTGTGAGTGGCAACTCGTTGGTGTGGAGGTCACAAACAATCCAGACCAGCTTCCTCCCAATCTTCCGCTCTATCCACTGTATGACCCCTCCCTTGCCACCCTGTGTTCGTGTTGGTGCTGTCCCCTCCAATGGCCTGCAGGGTCTGGTCTACGTTCCTCTCTCTGAGCCAGTTCACAATGTTATCTGCCACTATCTCAGCTGGTTTCCTGATGTCATCTTTCTCTGGAGTGAAATGCCACAAATACTTCCCTCCTGGTTCACTGCAGCAGGAGTAGTGTTCCTCCTTCACCATGGCAGGGAACAACTTGTCAGAATCTCCAACTTTCATGAACACTTTAGTGTCATCCCTTCTCCCATCAAAGAACAAACAATTGATTCCATTTTCTCTTGTCCCCTTATCAAACTCCTCTTCTAGGTTACTGATAAGTTTCTCCTGAGCTCTCCTTACTTTTTTATGATCTATCACCAGGTGAACATCATCAGGTGTTATCAAACCACCGTCAATCCAGGCAGCTGTTGCTATCTCTGCAGTTTCTCTGAGACCAGTGTGGTGTCGCATGCTGGCCAGAGCTATGCTCGGGATATCTTTCCTATTTCGAATGTTATGCCTGGAAGGTTTGGGATCATTATTTTCTGGGTTAGGGACAAAGTCACCATTCTCCTGGTCAGCACTCGGATCAGCCATGGGGAAGTCATTAAACTCTGAATCAGCTTGACTCCAATCATCGGCCTTTTTTACCTCACCCTGGGCCTTCTCAAGTCTCTTTTCCTCGGCAACTCTTCTCCTCTTCTGTCTCTCTGTGGCAGCCTCCTGTCTCTTGGACTCCGGAATATCTTGGCTAGAAATCATGAGAGCCCCTATACTGCCAGTCTTCTCTCTCTGTGCTTTGACAAATGCCAGTTCGATCACAGGAATCTTCAGTTCACGCTTGCAAATACAGGAGATGTGGGCCTCGGATTTACAGTCACGATCGCATCTAAACTCAGGACAGAGAACAATTGGGCACTTGCAAGTAATTATGTCAAATAACTGGTCCAGTTGCTTGGCATAGCTGTCCTTAACTGCAAGTTTTCCTCTCCCAAGAGAGATATCTCTTGCCTTTTCCCAACTGGCTAGCAGTCTCTTACTAATCTTCTTCTGACTTGTTATGACTGGAGGCTTGAACTGAGCGTTAGCCAGAGTGTACTGTGCCAAGACAGCTTTGGTCATATCACTGGCAATGTCTTTGTTTGTGTAAGTTCTTTGGTTCTTTTCACTGATTTGCCTGATTAAAACACCGTATCTCAAAGCATCTTTCAATGTAGGCAACTCCGACTTCAGGAGCTCTCTTCCAGACCCAAGATAGTGACTGAGATGGCTGGATTTTTGGTTCCTCGTCCTGACACAAGCAGCCATCGCAAATATTATCAACTTATAAATGCCTCAGAATCTGAAACAGAAAAAAATATTGTTAGTTGGGTTGTTAAAGAATGAAGTCAGAAAGCAATGTTCACGATTAAATTGTAATGCACTTATGCAGCTGTACGTTAGATTTTCGATAAATTTCACGCTAAAATTTACCTAGCAAAAGGTAGCAAAATATTGAAACTGAAATTATTTTCTGTTTATATGCCCTTAAATCTACCAAAAAAGTGATGGGCCATTCGTTTTAGCTGATCTTCCCTCCTATGGCACACCCTAGTAGATAGTGTTATGCTATGGTAGATAGTGTTATGTTATGGTAGATAGTGTTATGTTATGGAAGATAGTGTTATGTTATGGTAGATGGTGTTATGTTATGGTAGATAATGTTATCGTGTTATGGTAGATAGTGTTATGTTATGGTAGATCGTGTTATGTTATGGTAGATAGTGTTATGTTATGGTAGCTAGTGTTATATTATGGTAGATAGTGTTATGTTATGGTAGATAGTGTTATGGTGTTATGGTAGATAGTGTTATGTTATGGGAGATCGTGTTATGTTATGGTAGATAGTGTTATGTTATGGTAGATAGTGTTACTCTATGGTAGATAGTGTTATGTTATGGTAGATAGTGTTATGTTATGGAAGATAGTGTTATGTTATGGTAGGTGGTGTTATGTTATGGTAGATAATTTTATGGTCTTATGGTAGATAATTTTATGGTGTTATGGTAGATAGTGTTATGTTATGGTAGATCGTGTTATGTTATGGTAGATAGTGTTATGTTATGGTAGATCGTGTTATGTTATGGTAGATAGTGTTATACTATGGTAGATAGTGTTATGTTATGGTAGATAGTGTTATGTTTTGGTAGATGGTGCTATGTTATGGTAGATGGTGTTATGTTATGGTAGATAGTGTAATGTTATGGTAGATAATGTTATGCTATGGTAGATGGTGTTATGTTATGGTAGATAGTGTTATGGTGTTATGGTAGATTGTGTTGTGTTATGGTAGATCGTGTTATGTTATGGTAGTTGGTGTTATGTTATAGTAGATGGTGTTATGTTATGGTAGATAGTGTTATGTTATGGTAGATAGTGTTATGTTATGGTAGATAGTGTTATGTTATGGTAGATAGTGTTATGTTATGGTAGATGGTGTTATGTTATGGTAGATAGTGTTATGTTATGGTAGATTGTGTTATGTTATGGTAGATGGTGTTATGTTATGGTAGATAGTGTTATGGCGTTATGGTAGATAGTGTTATGTTATGGTAGATAGTGTTATGTTATGGTAGATGGTGTTATGTTATGGTAGATAGTGTTATGTTTTGGTAGATAGTGTTATGTTATGGTAGCTAGTGTTATGTTATGGTAGATAGTGTTATGGTGTTATGGTAGATAGTGTTATGTTATGGTAGATCGTGTTATGTTATGGTAGATAGGGTTATGTTATGGTAGATAGTGTTATGCTATGGTAGATCGTGTTATGTTATGGTAGATAGTGTTATACTATGGTAGATAGTGTTATGTTATGGTAGATAGTGTTATGTTTTGGTAGATGGTGTTATGTTATGGTAGATGGTGTTATGTTATGGTAGATAGTGTAATGTTATGGTAGATAATGTTATGCTATGGTAGATGGTGTTATGTTATGGTAGATAGTGTTATGGTGTTATGGTAGATCGTGTTGTGTTATGGTAGATCGTGTTATGTTATGGTAGTTGGTGTTATGTTATAGTAGATGGTGTTATGTTATGGTAGATAGTGTTATGTTATGGTAGATAGTGTTATGTTATGGTAGATAGTGTTATGTTATGGTAGATAGTGTTATGTTATGGTAGATTGTGTTATGTTATGGTAGATGGTGTTATGTTATGGTAGATAGTGTTATGGCGTTATGGTAGATAGTGTTATGTTATGGTAGATAGTGTTATGTTATGGTAGATGGTGTTATGTTATGGTAGATAGTGTTATGTTATGGTAGATAGTGTTATGTTATGGTAGCTAGTGTTATGTTATGGTAGATAGTGTTATGGTGTTATGGTAGATAGTGTTATGTTATGGTAGATCGTGTTATGTTATGGTAGATAGGGCTATGTTATGGTAGATAGTGTTATGCTATGGTAGATAGTGTTATGTTATGGTAGATAGTGTTATTTTATGGTAGATGGTGTTATGTTATGGTAGATAATGTTATGTTATGGTAGATGGTGTTATGTTATGGTAGATAGTGTTATGTTATGGAAGATAGTGTTATTTTATGGTAGATGGTGTTATGTTATGGTAGATAATTTTATGGTGTTATGGTAGATAGTGTTATGTTTTGGTAGATCGTGTTATGTTATGGTAGATGGTGTTATGTTATGGTAGATAGTGTTATGTTATGGTAGATGGTGTTATGTTATGGTAGATCGTGTTATGTTATGGTAGATAGGGTTATGTTATGGTAGATAGTGTTATGCTATGGTAGATCGTGTTATGTTATGGTAGATAGTGTTATACTATGGTAGATAGTGTTATGTTATGGTAGATAGTGTTATGTTTTGGTAGATGGTGTTATGTTATGGTAGATGGTGTTATGTTATGGTAGATAGTGTAATGTTATGGTAGATAATGTTATGCTATGGTAGATGGTGTTATGTTATGGTAGATAGTGTTATGGTGTTATGGTAGATCGTGTTGTGTTATGGTAGATCGTGTTATGTTATGGTAGTTGGTGTTATGTTATAGTAGATGGTGTTATGTTATGGTAGATAGTGTTATGTTATGGTAGATAGTGTTATGTTATGGTAGATAGTGTTATGTTATGGTAGATAGTGTTATGTTATGGTAGATAGTGTTATGTTATGGTAGATTGTGTTATGTTATGGTAGATGGTGTTATGTTATGGTAGATAGTGTTATGGCGTTATGGTAGATAGTGTTATGTTATGGTAGATAGTGTTATGTTATGGTAGATGGTGTTATGTTATGGTAGATAGTGTTATGTTATGGTAGATAGTGTTATGTTATGGTAGCTAGTGTTATGTTATGGTAGATAGTGTTATGGTGTTATGGTAGATAGTGTTATGTTATGGTAGATCGTGTTATGTTATGGTAGATAGTGTTATTTTATGGTAGATGGTGTTATGTTATGGTAGATAATGTTATGTTATGGTAGATGGTGTTATGTTATGGTAGATAGTGTTATGTTATGGAAGATAGTGTTATTTTATGGTAGATGGTGTTATGTTATGGTAGATAATTTTATGGTGTTATGGTAGATAGTGTTATGTTTTGGTAGATCGTGTTATGTTATGGTAGATGGTGTTATGTTATGGTAGATAGTGTTATGTTATGGTAGATAGTGTTATGTTATGGTAGATCGTGTTATGTTATGGTAGATAGTGTTATGCTATGGTAGATAGTGTTATGTTATGGTAGATAGTGTTATGTTATGGTAGATGGTGTTATGTTATGGTAGATGGTGTTATGTTATGGTAGATAATGTTATGTTATGGTAGATGGTGTTATGTTATGGTAGATAGTGTTATGGTGTTATGGTAGATAATGTAATGTTATGGTAGATGGTGTTATGTTATGGTAGATAGTGTTAAGGTGTTATGGTAGATAGTGTTATGTTATGGTAGATGGTGTTATGTTATGGTAGATCGTGTTATGTTATGGTAGATAGTGTTATGTTATGGTAGATAGCGTTATGTTATGGTAAATAGTGTTTTGTTATGGTAGATGGTGTTATGTTATAGTAGATAGTGTTATGTTATGGTAGATGGTGTTATGTTATGGTAGATAGTGTTATGGTGTTATGGTAGATAATGTAATGTTATGGTAGATGGTGTTATGTTTTGGTAGATAGTGTTAAGGTGTTATGGTAGATAGTGTTATGTTATGGTAGATGGTGTTATGTTATGGTAGATAGTGTTATGTTATGGTAGATAGTGTTATGTTATGGTAGATAGCGTTATGTTATGGTAAATAGTGTTTTGTTATGGTAGATGGTGTTATGTTATAGTAGATAGTGTTATGTTATGGTAGATAATGTAATGTTATGGTAGATGGTGTTATGTTATGGTAGATAGTGTTAAGGTGTTATGGTAGATAGTGTTATGTTATGGTAGATAGCGTTATGTTAAGGTAGATAGTGTTATGTTATGGTAGATAGTGTTATGTTATGGTAGATAGTGTTATGTTATGGTAGATAGTGTTATGTTATGGTGGATGGTGTAATAGAAGAGTCTCTCATGTCCACGAAAATAATAACATAATTTACTCTACCAGACTCAAGAAATAACGACTATAGTTTCCTCTCTTTACTTACATTGACTTATGTGACTAAGCTTGTAAAAGAGTCATGATAAATCCTTAAAAAGCTTCATACATTCCATACTTTCTCCTGACGATCACTGGCAACTTTATACACGCTGCCAGAAGCTGAATAATTACATACATTAAATAAGCTCCCGTTGTATCGATGTTACTAGTTATTCATGACTTGATTTATTGTTGTAGATGAATGATAATGTTTTAGTGTTGTAGGAAACATAGGTAATTAGTATATTCATTAGTACTGCATAGAGTAATAAGAATCACCTGTAACTTGACCTTATGCAGTTAGCAAGAGTCACCTGTAACACTACTTTATACAGTAACAAGAGTCACTTATAAATGCTCCAAGTTTTAAGAGAGAAATATCTCTGACGTATACAAATAAATGGTTATAATATTGGCAGGATAAATGCTGTTGTCTACGTATGCAAATAAATGCCGGTAATAATGACAAGTAAATGCTGTGGATACCTTAATGTTTACTATACTGACGGGTTAAAGTCGTTAAAGTAGGTAAATAAATTCTCGCGGTGTTGACAAATAAACGCTAACAGTGTACACAAATAAATGCTCAAAGTACTGACAGGTAAGTGTTGGCCAGGTAAAAAAACCAAACATACAAGGTTTTACAGTATTGCCAGATAAGAGGTAAGAGATTCCAGACAAAGCATTGGTACCAGATAAACACACACACACACACACACAGATAATAATGAAAATAAATATGAAAATTAATGAGTAAATAATCGTGTTCCGCAGTGCTCAGTGTTACCAGATATAAGTTAACAAGGTTGAATAAATCAGTATTCACATTGTTGCCAAGTAAATGCTGATGACAGTGTAAATAAAATGCTCGCTCGGGCTCAGGTGAAGTCTTAGAGTGACCGACTAAATGCTGAATCGGCAAAATTCAGTGTTCAACGTGACGAAAGAAATGTTCACAAACGGTAAAGAATATGTGAGGGAGAAGATAGATAAATGTTCATGTGTTTAGGAAAATGTTCATTGTGTACCTAGTTACAGAAACAAAGCCGAGAAGAATAATTGTTCTATTGAGAATGTTGAAGATGAAGGTTTTAAGGCAGGCTAGAGAGGTTCTTTTACCCAAGGCTATACACGTGATTATCGCTCATCTCATCCCACACAACAACACACATACTTGACCCGCGAGAGAGAGAGAGAGAGAGAGAGAGAAAAAAATATATATATATTTCCTTGTGGGTAAGGAGCTTTCTGAGCGAACGTTGCCAAGATAACATGAAAATTTTAGAGAAAATTACTAGGAGTTTGAGACGATATTTTAGCAATATTGCATGGACAGATGAGGCAATGCATTAACGTCAAAATAATGGGAATCGCAATCATTATCGTGCCGCGGAAATATAATGAGAAAATGCTTGTATTATATATGTATTTACAGTATCGGTCATATTTGTTCTTGTCTCACACCGTCAGTTTTTTTACCGGCCCCTTTGGCCAATGTTTTTTTTATCTTATATTTTTCAAATTGCATTCGTTCACCCTTACGAGGGATAAATTGAGTGAAACGAAACCAGTAATTTAAGAGAGTGAGGAATGTGAGGTAAGGACTCGCCCCTCTCAACTACCAGACGCAAACAAATGAAAGACTCGATGCTCACAAAACCTTAACTCATTCCCCCTTAAGATAACCAAATGAACCACTTGGATTAAGCATTACCTTTAAAATGCTTAAACGTGATACAATATAAATAGTACTGGTTGGAGATTAATTTTGTACTAATATAAAAGCTCCTTCAAACTCTGTGGGAGAGATGTACCCGTCCAGGTCTACAAAAAACAAAACAAAAAAACCCTATTACCGAACCCTTGAACCACAGAACCCTTGAAACACCGAACCCTTGAACCACCGAACCCTTGAACCACCGAACTCTTGAAGCCCTGAAGCCCTGAGGGAGATAACAGAGCCATATATCTAAATAAGGTGATTTTTTGTTGGTATTTTCTTTTATATACAAAAATTAATAATCCTAACCAATGAAACTCTCACTTAACTTAACCTAGCCTAACCTAGCCTAGCCTAGCCTAACCAATAAAATTGTCACTTACTCTCAAAATATCGGGTTCCATTACTTAAATTTATGTCCCCCTTACTTCCACCAGTGATTCAGGGGTTCAGAGGTTCAGAAGTTCATGGGTTCAGGGGTTTAGGGGTTCAGAGGTTCGAGAGTTCAGGGATTTAGGGTTCCAGGGGTTAAGGGTTCCAGAGGCTCAGATTTCCAGAGTGCAGGGTTCCAAGAGTTCAGGTTTACAGGGGTTCAGGGTTCCAGAGGTTAAGGGTTCCAGGGGCTCTGATTTCAAAGGGTCAAGGGTTCCAGGAGTTCAGGTTTCCAAGGGGTCAGATTTCCAGAGGTCCAGGGTTCCAGGGTGTCAGATTTCCAGGGGGTTCAGGGTTCAGTATTGGGTTTTAGTTCTTACAATAAAAAAAAATCCAAGAAAATAGATTCTCAAAGTTAAATTAGGTTAGATTAGGTTAAGTTAGGTTAGGTTAGGTCAAGTTCCATGTTTTCCTTCTTCCTGGTATTAGTACAGTTCCAGTGTAATTCCGACGCCATTTGTCTACCATTTTTGCTTAGATATAGACAGTTAATCCGCGACCAGCTTGGCTAGCCTTAGTGACTGACAACAATAAACAAATATAAACAGGTGTCAAATATAAACAAGTGTCAGGTATAAAAAAGTGACAGGCATAAGCAAGTGTCAGGTATAAACAAGTAACAGTTGCAAACAAGATACAAACAAATGATAGCCACAAACAATTAATAACCAGTTATAACACGACTTACAGTAAATGTATTACTAAACACGTGTACACAACTTATAAGCAACCATATATTAGTTTACCTTCTAAAATGTTCACTCCAGGTAGCAAAATATTTTTTATTTTTAATAATCTTGAAGTAAAAGATGATATATTTGACGCAAGTACTATTAACTGCTTCAGTCTTTACAAATTTATCAAGAAGAATATAATTATGTGGTGTAGTAGCTCTATAAACACCTATCCTGACTGACTGACTCACTCACTCACTGACTGACTGACTCAATAAAAGATATTTGTAATTTTTTTGCCGCCCAGACAAGCCAACCAGCCTAACTAAGTATTCATGTCAACGCAACTTAAGGCAGTTTTAACTATTTTTTATAGAAATTCCATACAAACAGGACCACACATCCCATAGATACAACACACTTTAATACTAAGCTTTTGGTACACAAGGAGGCATTAAGAACATAAGAACATAAGAATGGAGGAAACTGCAGCGGGCCTATTGGCCCATACTGGGCAGTCCCGTTTACACCCAACCCCTATTGCTCATATGAGCATCCAACCTATGTTTGAAGCAATTCAGCGTATTCCAGTTAATGATGATATTTGGTAACTTGTTTCATTCATCCACTACTCTGTTTCCAAACCAGTTCTTTACCTATTTCACGCCTAAATCTAAATTTGTCTAATTTAAAACCATTGTCACGAGTTCGCTCCTGGTTGGATAATTTGAGTACCTTTGTAATGTCCCCTTTGTTTAGCCCTGCCTTCCACTTATACACCTCTATCAGGTCGCCCCTCGCTCTACGTCTCTCAAGGAAGTGCAAATTAAGATGCTTTAACCTGTCTCTATAATCAAGGTTCCTAATGCCCGGGATTAGTCTTGTCATTCTCCTCTGAATTCTTTCCAAGGATTCTATATCCATTCTGTAATACGGTGACCAGAACTGAACTGCGTAATCCAGGTGTGGTCTCACAAGAGCAAGATACAGTTTTAGGATGACCTCGCTAGTCTTGTAACTAACACTCCTTTGTATGAACCCAAGTACTTTATTAGCCTTGTTACGAGCAAAAACACATTGTTTACTTGGCTTAAGGTTCCTACTTATCATTACTCCTAAATCTCTCTGGCAGTCGGATTTCTCTATGGCATCGTTGTTCATCTGGTATCTGGTTTCCCTGTTTACATCTCCTATACTGAGTACTTTACATTTGTCGACGTTGAATTTCATCTGCCATTTTTCAGACCATTCGAAAAATTTGTTTAGATCTTCCTGTAGTTTTGTCGAGTCCTCGTCAGATTTGATAACACGTCCTATTTTAGTGTCATCAGCAAATTTACTTATGTTGCTGTCTATGCCGATATCTATGTCGTTTATGTATATAATAAACAATAATGGTCCAAGTACTGAGCCTTGGGGAACTCCATTTGTGACGTTGCTCCAATGGGACTTAGTGCAGTTAATGCTCACTCCCTGTTTCCTGTCCTGTAACCACGCCTTAATCCATTTAAGGATGTCACCTTTGATGCCATGAGCTTCTACCTTTCTAATTAGTCTTTCGTGGGGGACTCTGTCGAAGGCTTTACTAAAGTCGAGATATACCACATCATAATTGTGCCCCTCGTCCACCTATTCGAAAACTGATGAAAAGAATGTTAATAGATTAGTTAGGCAAGAACGTCCGCTTGTGAAGCCATGCTGGGAATCATTGATCAATCCATGCTTCTCCAGGTGATTACGAATAGAGTTTGAAATGATTGCTTCCAGTAATTTGCCTACTATTGATGTTAGACTGGTTGGGCGGTAGTTAGAGGATAGTAATCTATCCCCCTTCTTGAAAATCGGTATTACATTCGCTATCCTCCAGGATTCTGGTACTACACCTGTTTTTAAGGACATGTTAAACAACTTTGCTAAGGGCATACTAAGCTCTTCCTTACATTCCTTTAATACTCTGGCAAATATCTCATCGGGACCAGGTGTCTTATTAGGCTTTAATTTGTCTATTTGCTTACTAACATCGTTACTAGTCACTACTATCTCACTTAATTTGTTTTCTTCACTATCTCTGAATAGAGTCGGTGCCTCGGGTATCATGTTTAAATTTTCGGTGGTGAAAACTGTTGAAAAATATTTATTCAAATTATTGCTCATTTCTCCGTCGTTATCAGTGAGCTCGCCGAAGTCTGACCGTATTGGTCCAATCTTTTCTCGTGTTTTAGTTCGATACGTTTGGTAGAATCCTTTGGGGTTTGTCTTCGCCTCCCTTGCTATCCTTACCTCATTATTCCTCTTTGCTTTCCTTATCTCGGTTTTAACCCTACTCGCCAATACCCTATAATAGTCCCGGAGGTGAATTTCGCCACGATTTATCCTTCTACCTATAGCCTTCCTTTGGCCAATGATGTTCTTTAAATAATTATTTATCCATTTAGGGTCATTGTTATCTGATCTGAGTTTTTTGTATGGTATGTTCTGCCTTTGTGCATTAAGTAACTCACTATTTAAATTGTCGTGGAACTCGGTAATCTCAGTTCTCGTTATCAGGTCGGTGTCATCTGTCAGGTTCACAGCCAAGCGCGACACCCCCTCTCTCAGCTGCCTCTTTTAACTGTCAAAGTTTGCCCTTCTGAAATCTGGTACTTTAGTGGAATTTTCCTTACGTCTGCCCTGAAAATCTAACTGGAATCGAATTTCTTTGTGATCGCTGTTTGCAAGTTCGTTCCCTACCTCGACATTGCTAATGAGGTGTTCTCTGTTAGACAGAACTAAATCCAGTATATTATTACCCGGTGTGGGTTCGGTTATGTGTTGACTTAGGAAACAGTCCTGGATCGTCTCGAGAAAATCCTCTGATTCTGAGTTACCCGTGAGGTCATTCCAATCTATTTGGCCAAGGTTAAAGTCGCCTACTATGCAGACTTTGTTGTGTATGGAAGCCCTGCGCATTTCATCCCAGATAAGTCACTCATTGACGCTATCAAGATTGGGGGTCTATATATTACTCCTGTGATTAATTTTTCCTGACCGTCGCTTAATTCTATCCAAATTGTTTCTGTATTCCTCTCAGTTTTTATTCCCTTATTTATTTCACACTTCAGATTATCCCTAACATAGATTGCTACTCCGCCTCCTTTCCTGGTCTGCCTATCGGTATGGAACAGTTTGTAACCCGCAATTTGGTATTCGACTGGTAATTCACGTGTGTCTAGGTTGATCCATGTTTCAGTGAATGCAATTATATCGATTTCTTCGGTACATACTGTATGTATATTATGTATGCTGGATTATATATCATGTATGTATATTATGTATGTGCTCCATTTATGTATTATTTATTCAGCCTAGCTAGCAGCGTGTGGCAATGTTATTACCATATCCCACACGCTTAATTAATGTGCCTGGCGACGTATGGAAGCTGCTAATGTATCACTTGCCATACGTCGCCTATAGCAGTTGACAAGGAGCCTAGCCAGGGAGACCGCTGCTCTCCTTTGTGTACATACTCTTATCCAGTAAACCGAACCTACAAAACTATACAGGTGTTTGTGTTCTCTCCTGTATATAGAACTTATTATTCAGAACCTAACATGGCGCAGTGATCCGATCTTACTGGATAATTACGAGTGATAGTGCAAAGTTTGTGGAAAGCCCGCTATGGACTCTCGCTTGGGTCAACTCCCGCAGTCAACTCCCGCGTCACCTCTCCTCGAAGAATTTAGCAACTTTGAGCAGTGTCAGTGACAGTGATTTTCTGTGAAGTGTTTAGTGCATTGTGTGTTCGTGCCATTCATGTGTGACCTTGTTCTAAAGGATTCCCAAGGCATACGGCACGTTCTGGGCATTTGTAAGGAGTAGAGTTCAGTGCACCCGTCTCTGACCGCGTTCTGAGGGTAACTGGACTGACTGGGAGTCGCCGCTCCTCTCCCTCCACCCCCTCACAGCGTCGTCTCCACACCCCTTCACAGCTCGAGGAGACCGCTCTCACTGCCCTCACACGCACACGTACATGTACTAACACTCGCTGACCGCGCGGCTTCCTTATATATATTTTATATATATAACCTACTTATCTGTGTATTTAATTAATTTTTTGTCTGAAATCTTGTTGATACGACGGGCTGACCGGTCAACACTGATTTAAGACATAGTACACAGAGGAAGTAGTTATGTCTCACGCCTTACGTAGCCGTGGACCCAGCGTCTGGATGAGTAAGGCCGGTGATAGCCCCGCAGAGATGGATGACCAGGCCGGCCACGACGCTCCAGCCCCCACATCGCGCAGTCCCTCACCTCAATATTCAGCGTTGTCTCCAGAGATAATTGCTTTACTGAAGTTTATGAGAGATGAGAAACGCGAGGATGAAGCTCACAGACGTTTGGCGGATGAGCACAGAAGGCAAGCAGAGGCAGAACGAGACAACCAACGGAGATTGGAAGACAGTGAACGGTTTGAAGCCTTGATATCTCGCCTCACTGTTAACCAAGCCCCTGGCTCTAACACTGCCTCGGTACTGACTGGTTCAGATACCTCATCCATGCTTCCTTCACGCCCCCCAGCCCCACCTAAAGCAGCAGCTCAAACGCCGCCCATCTTGAAGCCTGATGAGACTTTCCAGACTTTTCGTGAATGGCGGCGACGGTGGACTGATTATTCTACAATGGTGGATCTCCAGAGTTTGTCACAGCCTAAACAACTCATCCAGCTGCGTATGTGCCTGTCCTTGGAAATTCAGCGTGTCTTGGAACATACGTTGCAGGTACCCCCAACCTCCTTGCTGTCTGTAGAGGAGGTACTGGACGTTCTACAACGGCACATCAAAGGACAGCAGAATGAAGCTCTGCGCAGGAGGGAATTGCTTAGCTGCAGACAGATGGAGGGTGAGTCTTTTGATGCCTTTTACGTGCGTCTTAAGAGAGCCTCGGAAGAGGTAGATATATGTCCAGGCCACCACCAGCAGTGCGAGGAGACCCAGTTGAAGCAGGTGATCCTGATGGGTGTTAAGGACGAGGAACTTGTCCAACGCCTCACCTCCCTCGACTCTTCCTCTTCTCTTAAGGATGTGTCGACGATATGTCGCTCCTATGAGGCTGCCAGGTGTGCCACCTCTGCCATCCGCGCTCCCCCTACAGCTGTACGCGCTGTGTCCCGGTACAAGAAGGACAAGAAGTCTGTTCCTACGCCTTCGCCCACCACGTCCACGCCCGGTTTATTTTGCAACAACTGTGGTAAGCAGCACGGAACACAGGTGTGTCCAGCTGCTCAGTCTACCTGCAACAGCTGTGACCGTAAGGGCCACTGGTCACTCACAGTACGGTGCCCAGCCAAACGCGTCCAGTGCAATGTGTGTGGTCGTCTGGGCCACTATGACAAGTGTTGCCCTTCCAACATACCCAAGAGACCGCGTCGGCGGAAGCTTCAGCCCCCTTCCACCAGAGAGGGCCGCCCACAGCCTTCCAATCAGAGGCACGACGACTCCTGACAACGCTCGAGCCACATTAGGAATGTGTGCTCCCCCCCGCGTCCCAGGACCAAAATCCCCCAGTACATTAGCGTCATCGTGACCTACGGCGGTGTGTCATCCCGTCTTCAGATGTTGCCCGACACCGGCGCTGATGCTACAGTCATCGGTCCCCAGCATTTGCAATGCTTGGGGCTCTCTCCAAGTGATCTAGGACCGCCCCCCAAGGATCTCCGCTTTATGGCAGATGGTTCACAGATGACCCCGGCCCTAGGTTCACTCTATGCACACGTCACCTTTGGCAACAGGTCGTGTCAAGCCTGGATTGATGTTCATAATGGCGTCCCGACTCCTTTGCTGTCCTACAGACATTGCCAAGAGTTGGCCATCATCCCCCAGGACTTCCCAACACCGATTCTCGAGGTAAAACACGCCAACAGGGTGCACGAAGGGAGCAGCAACTACCCTGCTGCCGCCCTGCCCCTACCTCTGGCCAGTGACACCTCTCCTTCGGTAGTTGTCCCTGCTGCTTCAAGTCTCCACGCCTTGGCTCGCCTCCACGACAGTCACTGTGGAGCCGAGGCCACCAAACGGCGTGCAAGACAGACTGTGTTCCGGCCTGGCATCGACCCCGACATCTCCAATGCTGTCCGGGTGTGTAAGCCCCGCCGCGTATTACAACCCAGCCAGCAGCAGGAATCCTTTATGAGTGACGACAACCCCACCCGCCCCTTTGAGTCTGTGTCGGCCGACTTTTTCTGTGTGGCAGGAAAGTCCTTCCTCGTTATCGTCGACCGTCTCTCTGGTTGGCCGGTTGTCATCAAGTGCGGCAATGACACGACGTCTGCCGCCACCATCAGCAAGTTCCGCCACTACTTCCGTGACGTGGGCGTTCCTGTACGCTTGCGAACCGACGGAGGGCCTCAGTTCACAAGCCGGGACTTTGCTGTGTTCCTTGACCGATGGGGAGTCCGGCATGTGTTGTCATCGCCCCATTACCCGCAGTCCAACGGCCACGCTGAGGCTGCTGTCAAATCCCTGAAGCACCTCATCCTTAAGGTGGCCCCTTCTGGGAACATTGACTGCGAGGCCTTCGACAGGGGTCTTCTTGAACTCCGCAACACACCTAACTACACCGGACGCTCCCCTGCCCAGGTTTTGTATGGACGCCCCCTTCGTTCTTGTGTCCCTGCTCACCCTCAATCCTTCTCCAAGGAGTGGCAGGCCAAGACAGAGGATTGTGATCGCCGAGCCGCCGAACGTGTTCAGGACGTCGTCGCCCGCTACAATGACCACGCCCGTTCTCTCCCCAGGTTGAGTGTCGGCACCCAAGTCCGTGTTCAGGACCCGACCTCCCTACGTTGGGACAAAGTAGGCGTAGTTATGGGTCTCGGCAGGTCACGGGACTACCAGGTGCGGTTACCCAGTGGTCGTGTGTGGTGGAGGAACCGCCGTTTTCTCCGACCCGTAACAATGCCTTCTGCTGGCCCCGCCACCAGTGTTGAGTCCCATACCCTTCCCAGTGATGAAGTCCCTCGACGCTCAGAACGGATCCAAAAGAAAAGGTCCGCTCAAGACTTTGCTATGAGCGTATAGGGGGGAGGGAGGTGTATGTATATTATGTATGCTGGATTATATATCATGTATGTATATTATGTATGTGCTCCATTTATGTATTATTTATTCAGCCTAGCTAGCAGCGTGTGGCAATGTTATTACCATATCCCACACGCTTAATTAATGTGCCTGGCGACGTATGGAAGCTGCTAATGTATCACTTGCCATACGTCGCCTATAGCAGTTGACAAGGAGCCTAGCCAGGGAGACCGCTGCTCTCCTTTGTGTACATACTCTTATCCAGTAAACCGAACCTACAAAACTATACAGGTGTTTGTGTTCTCTCCTGTATATAGAACTTATTATTCAGAACCTAACACATACCAATGCCCTAATATCATCCATTTTGTTTCTCATACTTCTACTGTTCGCGTAGTATACATTTAAGTTAGTCGTGTTCTGAGTCCTCCCCTTACCTCATTTAGTTTTAAACTCCCTGTCTAATTTAGTTTTGTCATCATTCCTAACATTATTTCCCTGTAATCTTTCGCCTTGTTTACCAGCTCCTACTGCAGTCTCCTCCATCCCCGTGCCCATATGTTCTCTTAGCAGTTTAAAGACTTCGATATCTTTTGAACTGCCCCCTCTAGAGCCCCAGCCAGGGTTGCTACTCCATCCCTAGACAGGTGCACCCCATCCCTAGCATAAAGGTACCTTCTGCCATAGAAGTTGTCCCAGTTGTCAATGAATGGGACTGATATTGACTTGCAATATCTGTCAAGACGGTCGTTGACACCAACTGCCCTTGACAACCATTCACTGCCAACTCCCCTTCTAGGCAGGACACCGCATATGATAGGGATCCCTCCCTTAGACCTAATACGATCTATGGCTGCCTTGAACTTATCAAGAAGTTCCTCGCTCGTACACCGGCCAATATCATTGCCTCCTGCTGGCACTGAACTTAGCCACTTTCACTTCCCTATCTACAAGTTAGGTACCCATTTACAACTGGGGGTGCCTGGGCGTGAACGAGGAAGGAAGGAAAGAAGGAAGAGAGAGAGAGAGAGAGAGAGAGAGAGAGAGAGAGAGAGAGAGAGAGAGAGAATTCTGCTTGTCATCGGGGTTTTAGCGATGTAGGAAACAGTTACACACAGACCTGAGCTAAATGTATAAGTTGGGCTGCCCCGGGGAGCCTTCCTCTGGTGATGACTGGTGTGTTGGTGATGACTTGTGGTGATGACTGGTGTATTGATGATGACTTGTGGTGATGACTTGTGATGATGACTGGTATATTGGTGATGACTTGTCAGGATGACTGGTATGTTGGTGATGACTTGTGGTGATGACAGGTGTATTGGTGATGACTGGTGTGTTGGTAATGACTTGTGGTGATGACTGGTGTATTGGTGATGACTTGTGGTGATGACTGGTGTATCGATGATGACTTGTGGTGATGACTGGTGTATTGGTTATGACTTGTGGTGATGACTGGTGTATCGATGATGACTTGTAGTAATGACTGGTGTGTTGGTGATGACTTGTGATGATGACTGGTGTATTGGTGATGACTTGTGGTGATTACCGATGTGTTGGTGATGACTTGTGGTGATGACTGGTGTGATGATGACTTGTGGTAATGAGTGGGGTGTTGGTGGTGATTGGTGTGATGATGACTTGTGGTGATGACTGGTGTGTTGGTATTGATTGGTGTATTGGTGATGACTGGTGTATTGGTGACGACTTTTGTGATGATTGGTGTACTGGTGATGACTGGTGGTGATGACTGGTGTATTGGTGATGACTGGTGGTGATGACTGGTGTGTTGGTGATGACTGGTGGTGATGACTGCTGTATTGGTGATAACTTGTGGTGATGATGGAAGGCTGTGATGAATACAGTGATAATGCTCAGTTATAGCATAGTGTGAATGAAATAAAAGTGTGGTGAGTTGTGATGATGACTTGTAGGGATAATTATGGCGTTGAAAAAATATCTTGAATGGTAAAAATGACAAGTTATGGTGAAAGTTATAAAAGTGGTGAAAACAAATGAATTTAGTGATGAGATTAGGGTTTAGGTGGTGATACAAATGCCATGGTAGTGATGATACAGTAAGGAATTATAGTGGTGTGGTGATTATATAGTAAAGATGCTATAGTGACGTAATGCTGACGTGTTGAGACAATTGGTGGCGGTGGTGGGATTCTAAATGAGATATTGTGCTTGTAGCTTAATTTTCCAATGTTATTAGTAATATTTTAACTCTGTAGATGAGGGTAGCTGTTTATTGTGTTGTTGTTGTAGGTGGAGGTATATAGAACTAAGGTTTGTTTGTTGAGATGCCGTATGAGTTGTGACATCCAATGACTCTCTCTCTCTCTCTCTCTCTCTCTCTCTCTCTCTCTCTCTCTGTACTTCTATCACCATTTATCCCCATTCCCCTGAATACCTCCTCCCTTCCCCCCTTGACCATTGTGTATTGTCTCCCCCCTCCCTCCTCCCTCCAGCTCACAAGGGAGGGGAGAGGGAGGGGAGAAGTTATCCATGTCATCCACCAGGTGGCTTGTATATTGATCAACACTGTTCTGGCCATCACCTCCATCTCCCCCCTCTTTCCACCTCCACTTCTCCCATTCTTTCCCCATCACCTCCACCTCCCCCTCTTTTCCCCCTCCACTTCCCCCTTTCTTTCCCCATCACCTCCACCTCCCCCTCTTTTCTCCCTCCACCTCCCCCTTTTTCCCCCTCCACCTCCCCCTTTTTCCCCCTCCACCTCCCCCTCTTTTCCCCCTCCACCTCCCCCTCTTTTCCCCCTCCACCTCCCCCTCTTTCCCCCTCCACCTCCCCCTCTTTCCCCCTTCACCTCCACCTTCCCCTTTTCACTTCTTTCTTATCCTCCCCTCCTTTCTCTCAGTTATCTTTCTTCTTTTATCTAAATCTTATCCTTCAGTCTTCTTTTCTTGCTATAGAGTATATCGGTGACCTACAGTGTATCGGTAATGTAGAGTATATGGACAACATAGAGCATATCGGCAACAAACAATATATCGGCAACCTACAGTATATCGGCAACATAGAGTAAATCGGCAACATACAGCATATCGGCAAAATAGAGTACAGGTTGACAACCCTTTATTCGAAATTCCGAAAACCGAAAAGCTCTAAAAACCGAAAGTTTTTTTGTGGGACTTTTTTTTTTTTTTTTTTTTTTTTTTTTTAAAAACAGGGATTATTAGCCCAGCCAGGCACAGATCACTGACCCACATCGGGGCCTGGGGGGCAAAAAATAATAGTAATAATAATTGTAATAATAATTATTCATAGTAAATAAAATTTTTAATAATTATACACCAAAATAAAATAATAATGATTACAATAATAATAATAATAATAATAATAATAATAATAATAATAGAATATAATAATAAAATTAATAATGATAATAATAACAATAATACTGTAATAATAAAATAATAATACAGTAAAGAAATACAAGAATGAATAAATGATCAAAAGTGAGAAACACGACCTAGACCTATGAATTATTATTATTATTATTATAATTTTTATTATATTTTAGACCCCCAGGCCCCAATGTGGGTCAGTGATCTATGCCCGGGTGGGCTAATACACACACACAAAAAAAACCCCTAACCATTCTGAAAACCGATGTAATAGGCTCCTGTCTCATCAACAGAACGTATTATATAAATGGGTCAATATATTTGATATTATATTCAGATTCACCACCCTGTAACTTTCCACTGTCTATGTGTAAGACATGAGATGGACACGTGAGCGGGCAACACCCAAGAGGGCGAGACCCACAGCTCAGCATTTCTGTAAGCACGCACTGCGATGCCCTTAAGCTTCAGTACCTCACCTCAACTCATATCGTAAGGACGTGACCTAACGTTTATCATACATAAACGCCGTCCCTTTCTCATTCACTCCTAGACAGTGAGACTTACGGTTGATATACACTCAGGAATTATATATACAACCTTTTATAATAAAACAAAGGAACTACCGTTTGGGTTTCGTTACTTAAAACCCAAATATAAATATGTGTGAACGGACTGGTTAATTGGACAAGCAGCTGATTCATATAGGTTGCAAGCGGTGCGTACGGATTCTTCAAACTGGTAGTCGTATCATCCGTCTGTGTTTTGTGAAAAACAAGAAACCACACAGCAGTGACGCGTTACATAATCCGAGTGTTTAAAACTATATCCTGTATTGAGACGATATGTAGTGAGAGCTCCTTATCTCTGTCACATACAAATACGTGCAGAATTCGTAATATACATATATTACAGCCTGTTGGTACATATCCAGATTGAGCCTGTTGAGATAGACTCCACTCAGCATTCCCTAGACATTACAGTGTTGCAGTGTTGAAAAACAGTTTCGTAGCCTGGAATTCAATTGGTATTTCACTAGCAGCTGGGCAGTATAGTTGTGTCGTCAGCGCGAATTACGAATTCCGGTGTCATCATACAGATCTCCATATATACTTGGACTGTGAAGACTTGGCATACGGCAGTTTCGCCAGCGAACCAGCAAAGAACAGTGTGATAACCAATCATCAGTAGTTTTCTGATCGCCGGAGGAGGAACTCACCTAATTCAAGTGGACTCGTCTCTCACCAAAGCAGAAGCGTCTTCTCATTGCCAAGGAAACCAGCAGCAGCACACGCATCCTAGGAAGAGGCCCCGCCTACACTCCACCCACCACTCCACTCAGAACTTTTGAAGGATCACATTTTCTATACAGACGTACTACTCTGTATAAATAGGTATTTAAATTACATAATTCTACACACATGAACACGTTCGAGAGATATCTTCACACCCATAGGTTCGTCGGATAGGATTATTTCAATGATAAAGTGTCGAATGTAAGATTAATGTATTGAAATCCTATAATTTACAGTAGTTTGTAAGTGTCTGTCTTCTTATTGATAGTTTAATAATTAACTACAATTCATAATCATTTGTCTTGTAAATGAGAGGCAAGTGATCTACTCACTGTTAAGTATTCATTGACCCAAGGGGGCTAATAGATAATTTCTAAGTTTCCCATGTCTAATGTAGATGAAATCGAACGCCTAGCGCAACTGTTTGCTGATAACCAACTCATCGATGATCAAGCCCAGACTGACATAGATTTTGAGTATGGAACACAGTTAAATGAGTCGGTAGGAAGTAGTGAGAAAGTTATTGACGAATCATTTGACGACTTAAACCGTCGTACCCTACGGTCTGGTAATCACTATAGTACCTCACCTAAGTATACTAAAGCAGTTACCCCTGTTACAGGTGATAGTGTGTCTGTTGCTAAATCGGTAACAATATTATTAACCCAGCCTTCTGTTAAGAGTAAGAATACTAACTTGCTTAATACTAACACTACAATGGCGTTCTCTAACCCTCACACCAGTACTACTACCACACCTAAAGCTGATAATGTTATTAATATCATGCAGCGCCGCGATTATGTTCGAAATTTCACGGGACAAGACGATTATAGGGTAGCACATTTTATTCGTGCATGTGAAGATAGTATGCGCAATAGTCACATAACGACTGACGAAGAAAAGAAAGCATATGTACATTCCCATATAACTCAGGGTTCCTATGCAGGCAGTCGTTTAAATGCGTTTGGTTTACAAAGCCCTGACTATGAAAAGTTCAAGCGAACGCTAATTTTGATTTTTGGGGGTAGGTCACAGCCTCACTACCAGACTCCTTATGCGACACACTTAGCTCCGATCGCTCCTCCCCGCCTAACATATAAACAGAAAACATCGTTACGGTGCGCACATTGTAATAAACGTGGCCACGTAATGGAAGATTGTTTTCAGTTCCGAGGTAATAGTGCAAATTTTAAGGCCACACCCGGTGCAAAGCCATTCTCAAGGTCAAACAGTGAGGGAGCCAAAGCAGCACCTCCTACCCAGAATGGGCGCAAATGGTGCGCTCTTCACAAATCGACATCTCACAGTTCACATGAGTGGGATATACTAATAAAGGCTAGGGGAGTGGACCTAAGTGAAACGGAGGTGTCGTATAGGCGCAAGCAGAAACGTCCCCAAGACAAGTCATCGGGGGAAGATCAGCGCACACCACAGCACGGAGAGGGATAGATAGGGTAATTCCCACCCCTCCTCACAGCACTTCTTTAGCGGCCTCATTAATAGCGGCGCTTAGAAAAGTGGAAGTGTTTTCAGTGCCGGTGAGAGTGGATAATACCAGATTGGCTCTTGATATAGACACAGGTGCTTGGGCTAATGTATTGGCCTTGACATCATATCACGAGTTACAACGTAAATTCCCTCACCGCAAATTCAAATGGAGGCCTAGTAACGCTGAGCTCGAAGGAGTTTCAGGTATTCAGCTGAGCATCAAAGGAATGGTGACGTTACCAATCAGATTCTCAAGACGTGGTTCTCCCTTCTACGCCGACTTTTATATAGTTCAGCAGTTCAATTTGTCAGCTGACGGGTTACTTGGTTTACCAACTCTTCGAAAGAACATGATAGATGTTCATCCACGTAATAATAGTGTTACGTTTATAGGTGTTTCCTACACAGCAATGAGTCATTCTGAACCTATGCTCACCCCTAGGACGAAAGTGTTGTCTACCAATCCTATTAAGAGGAAGGCGGATCATGCGTCAGAGATATCTCTCGACCTCAACCACACACCTTCCCAGCGTGATTACAGTAGCAAGCGTTGGAAGATAGTACCTGCAATTTTGAAGAGTACTCTCCATTACCAGAATGAGGAATTCACCAATGCAACAATCCTGTGAGCTGAAGTGAACATTAGTTTCTGCAAATGATTTGTTCACAGCCCAGGGTGTGACAGGACGTGACTGCAGTTGTTGAGACTACTCATCAATCAACATCCTGTCAACAAAATTCTTTCGTATGGCGTGAACAACCCCCAGTTACCAGCACCCAGCACCCACCCTAGTGATGATGACACATCCGGTCTGAGAGGTGGTCTCTGCATTCTGAGGTATGGTGTTGTGGTTGACGTTGTGTGACCATTAGCGGCGGTTTGCTGTACTCAGGATTTTTGTGAACATTGACCCAGTCACCGGACTTTGGAATCAGCTGTGTCTGCTGTGAGACACACACACACAAGTCTACGGGATTGCGGCAGCAATTTCACGAATCTTAAATAAAGGATGTTATTTGTGTGATTTTCTAGATATCACAACAATGTCGAAGTGCAACCAAATAAATTCCCAATTCGAGGTATTGTTGCGAATTGCCAACAGACTCGACTGGCCAGGATAGATCAAGTAGCGCCACATGTTAAGGTGATCGATCATCCTCAGGGCAAGACACGCCTGTTAGAGCTGCTTGCCGACTATAGACATATAGTAGCCTTGCCAGGGGAAACGCTAGGTCAGATAGATTTAACATCCCATCATATAGCGTTAAAGGAAGGAACCAACCCTATTTACGTACCAGCTTATAGACTACCTCATAGCCAGCGCACTGTAGTGCAAGATATGGTACAGGGTATGTTAGATGAGAATGTCAGACACTCAAAATCCCCCTTTAACAGCCCATTATTCCTCGTCCCGAAAAAGGATGGTGGATGGCGCCCTGTCATAGATTTCAGGCGCGTAAATGATCAAACAATCCCTGATAGGTACCCAATGCCTATCTTGAGTGACATATTGCAATCCTTAGGCAAGGATAATGCGGTATTTAGCAACTTAGATTTGCTTAGTGGGTATTGGCAAATACCATTCGATGAAAAATCACGAGAAATCACGGCATTTAGCACGCCTCTAGGCCACTTTGAGTTTCTACGAATGCCATTTGGTCTCAGAAATGCCCCACTAACATTTCAAAGAATGATCAACACCCTGTTTGGCGGACTAATTGGTAACACAGTCTGAGCTTATTTGGATGATCTAATAGTAGTCAGTAAGGACGTCGATTCCCATCTGATTAAACTGCGTGAAGTTTTGGCCAAACTTTCCACAGCAGGCCTCAAAATAAAACTCTCAAAGTGCGAGTTTTTAAAATCCAGAATCCATTTCCTTGGTCATATAGTCGACGGTGAGGGCATACACACAGTTAATGATAAAGACAAAGCTGTATCTCAGTTCCCGCGTCCTACCTCAAATGATCATGTGCGTAGCTTTCTCGGATTATCTGGTTATTATCGTTCCTTTATCAAGGACTATGCAACATTAGCATCGCCCCTAACGAGGTTGCTCAAAAAAGATGCAGTGTTTATATGGGATGCTGAACACGAGGAAAGTTTTACGGCATTGAAGACAGCGCTAACCAATGCCCCGGTTCTAGCATTCCCAAACTACACTCAACCTTTCACTCTCTGTACTGACGCTCCCGGAATTGGAGTTGGAGCAGTGCTCATGCAAGAGGACACGCGTGGGAAGTTTAGAGTGATAGCATTTGCAAGTCGCAAACTAATCGATGCTGAAACACGTTATTCGGTGACGCATTTAGAAACGTTAGCCGTTCTGTGGGCACTTAAGAAGTTCAAAGACATTATCTTTGGCTACAAGATAACTGTTTTTACTGAACATGCAGCAGTCACCGAACTGTTCCATGGCAGAAACTTATCAGGCAGATTAGCACTCTGGTATCTGACAATTCAAGAGTTTGACCCCGAATTTAGGTATTTACCTGGGAGGGCGAATGTTGTCGCCGACGCTCTGTCAAGAAATATAGCACCAGTTATGCCTGTATCAACATTCACTCTTTCGCAGCTGGAAGATGAGCAACGACGCGACCCATATTGGTCAGCTGTTATTTTTGCTCTCGAATCGGGCGAGGATGTTAAACTCCCCAAGTTATTTCTTCCCTTAAGTCAGTTTGAATTACGACATAACATACTCCATAGGTCGAGAAAATTTCCTGAGGGTAATGTGTCTCAAATAGTCGTACCTGACACGTTGAGCAAAGCAGTAATGACAATTGTTCCACGATGTCCCACCAGCAGGTCACCAAGGTCGTGATAAATGCTTAGCGGATTTACGAAAGAAGTATTTCTGGAAGACTATGAAGAAAGACATAGAATTACACATAGCTAATTGTTTGGCATGTGCTCAACATAAAGGATCAACAGGATCACCTGCCCCGATTCTACAATATCCTACACCAGACCGTCCGTTTGACACAGTCGCTGTTGATGTGTTACAACTCCCAATGAGTCATCAGGGATCAGGATACGTCTTAGTGTGTATGGATCATTTTTCCAGGTTCGTGGTCTTGGTCCCACTAAAAAGCAAAACGGCCGAAGCAGTAGCCTATGCATTAGTGATGAATCTCATATGTCCATATACTACGCCTAAAGTTCTACTCTCTGATAATGGAACAGAGTTCAAGAATGAGCTAATAGAGCATATATGTGCACAATATGGAATTAAACAAACTTTTGTGACAGCTTATCATCCACAGGCTAATGGGCTTGTTGAAAGAACCAATCGTAAAATCCTAGAAATACTGCGTCCAATGGTTAGTGGTTTTCAATACGCATGGGAGGATTGGTTACCACAGGTTGCAGCGTCGATAAATGGGTTAGTTAATAGCTCTACGGGCAAAACACCCTACTATATTGTCTATGGTACAGATAAACGCCTGCCTTACGACATCCTTACAGAGGCGCCATACCCGGTATATAATACGGATGATTTTGCGGCAAAACAAATTCATGTCTTTACAGAAATTCATAACCAAGTACGATCACAGCTAGCGGCGTTACGCGCCGAAATGATCATCAAACAACAAAAACATGCTAAACCTATCGCACTGAACGTTGGGGAAGCTGTTATGTTACAGGAACCTGAAAGGAACTCCAATCTTTCGGCGAAGTTTTCTGGTCCATTCCGCATAATCTCAAAAGAAGCAGGCAACAAATTCAAAATATGGAAGCCTAATGCACAGATCGTAGATGTCGTGCACGCGGATCGTCTGAAGAAGACCCAGATAAATGTCTTACCTCCAGTTGATGATAATGTGATTGATACATCCTTACAGACTGTTCAGAAGCAAAATGTCCCAAATGACTATTGTATGAAACTACGTTCTGCGAGTAGAAGTTAACTCGTACTTTCGCGTCAGATGGAAAACGTCGACGGCCAACTACAATCAGCATTGGACATTCTTCATGGTCTCAGCACAGCTTCGATGAATTCGACAATAGTTTCATGGACGTTGTCGTTCAAGCTGTATCTCAACAGAATCGTGTTATTTCTCAAACCTTTCACGCGATTACTGCTCTAGAATCAAAGGTTAATGCAATCATAATGGAGTCTAACCAGGTTTCGAGGATTGTTACTAGGTTACAGAAAGCAATCCCGACGTTAGAATGGCTCCTTTACTTCACAGAATATTTGCATGCTGCTGAAATTTCAGTTCATAAAATTGTAACCTCTAAAAATGAACTAATAGACAGCATTGTAGATGCCGGGATAGGACGTGTGGAGGCGAAGCTTGTGCCTGTGCAGACGCTTCTTGAAGCTTTAAAAATAGCCAAGTTGCAGTATCATTTAACTCCTATTTTCAATGATAAAGAGGTTCAATATTATTTCCCGCTGTTGGAGTCAACCCTCACGCACAATGCAATTCTGATCCACATTCATATGCGAGGGCAACATGAGTTTAATGCATGGCATTTAGAACCCTTCCCCTGGTTTGTGAACGACACACTGTATACCCTAGATAGGCCTAAAGAACTTTTCTTAGTAGATGAAGAATATTCGTTGTTATCAATAGAGGATTCTGAGGTACTGTCACGGTGTAAGTCGTCTTATCTACACCTACACGTATGTCCAGCCTACATGTTTGCATTTATTCCTGCTGCAGAGGGAATATGTGAATTGGCAGTCATACAACCAAATCTACGCACAGCGTTAGCGCAATGCAGTTATAGGCCAGTTAATCTAAAGGCTGTGTTCCACGCTCACCTTCAGAATGTGCAGTATTTGTTCTTTCCAAATCTCACTACTGTAATTTTAAAATGCCAAAATGGTGTTAAGCAGCTAGTTGTGAAAGGGCATTACAAGGCTCCTGATTACTGTGAAATCACTTGTAGTACATTACGGACCTTGCCTACTCATCAGCATTTTGCGTTAAATCGAAAACTCAAGTCTGCTTTAATTCCACTTCCTATAATGAATTTCACTATCAAGGATATTCAAATAGTATCAGAGAAATTAAAAGTGTTAGCTTTCTTGAACGAGACACATTTTGCTGATTTGAATAATAACTTGCCATTTTATCTGTCACGGGAATTTGCACTACCAAGTCTTACGATTCCCTTTATTCTGTTAATTCTGGCAATTATGTTCCTGTTCTGTTATTACCGGGAAGCATCATCCAAATTCAACATTGTTCATAATATACTCACCCGTACGACACAAAAGTCTAGGTCCCCTGTAGTAGAGAATACCCCAACAGTAATTTCCCCAGCTTAGTGTCTACATATCTGTTTATAACATGGTTAGGGTTGTCTAGGATGTACTGTACTCTGAGTTATTTAGGCCTCACGGAGCTCGGCTGGTAGGTGACCGAGCGATGTAATAGGCCCCTGTCTCATCAACAGAACGTATTATATAAATGGGTCAATGCATCTGATATTATATTCAGATTCACCACCCTGTAACTTTCCACTGTCTATGAGTAAGACATGAGATGGACAAGTGAGTGGGCTACTCACCCAAGAGGGCGAGACCCATAGCTCAGAATTTCTTTAAGCACGCACTTCGATGCCCTTAAGCTTCAGTAGCTCACCTCAACTCATATCGTAAGGACGTGACCTAACGTTTATCATACATAAACGCCGTCCCTTTCTCATTCACTCCTAGACAGTGAGACGGTTGATATACACTCAGGAATTATATATACAACCTTTTATAATAAAACAAAGGAACTACCGTTTGGGTTTCTTTACTTAAAACCCATATATAGATATGTGTGAACGGACTGGTTAATTGGACAAGCAGCCGATTCACCGAAAAATTCCGAAAACCGAAATGCCTCTGGCCCCAAGGATTTCGGATAAAGGATTGTCAACCTGTATATCGAAAACGTACAGTATATTGGCAACATACAGTACAGGAGCAACATACACAACATACCAGAAAGCAACATACACAACACACCAGCAACATACACAACATACCATCAACATACAGGATATCGCCAGTATGTCGGTAGGGACGGACGCGACAGGTAAAACGTCTCCTCAAGCATAAGAGTAGGTTAATTAACGATATACTCCCATCCAATAACTCACTATAGCTATCGCCTCGTACGCCTTTATTCTACCTGTAATCTCCATCATTTAAGAATACTCCACTACTTCTGTTACAAAAGATGGATCTGCAATTAGAATGTTGCAATTAGGTGGCTCTTTCGTCTGTTCACAGTTGCGAGGAGTTGATGAGGAGTTGGTTTATGGGGGTTGATGGGGGTTGATGGGGTAAAATGTCTTACTTCAGGTTTGAGGTTCGTCAATAATATCGATTTGGTGAAAGTCGTTCATTCGTGTAGGACTTTTTAGGGGGTGAGATTTTATTTGTCTATATTTCTATCTATCTATACCTTTTTTCTAAAGTTAGTTTATTTGTAATTATTAGAGTATCTCTCTCTCTCTCTCTCTCTCGGTTATCAAGGGAGGACTCAACCATCCATGTTTACCTACCTGTCTGTCAGTCTGCCGTCAACCACCCAGAACGTCAGCCATTCAGGTCGTCAGCCAGTCAGACCGTCAGTCACTCAGATCGCCAGTCATTCAGTACGCCAATCACTCAGATCGTCAACCTCTTAGACCGTCGGCCAATCAGAGCACCAATCACTCAAATCATCAACCACTTAGACCTTCAGCCAATCAGAGCACCAATCACTCAGATCTTCAACCACTTAGACCGTCAGCCAATCAGAACATCAACCACCCAGATAATAAGCTGTAATGATTGAATATCAGACCAGAGCTTACAGCCCAGAATTACATCACACATAACAGCAAGTACAGTACAGACCGCGTGGTACCGTAACACCACAGTTTGACACACCGCAGGTCAAGACCTGACCCCGGCCCAAGTACTTGCGTAACCATACGATATAACCGTGTTAAGAAAACCACACCTGGCCAAGACCCACCCGGGCGGTAATAATTACAAAAACTATTGTCCTGCGACATGACCTCACCTGGGCAAACACCTGTCCAGACCTGACCCAAGGGAGATCAAGGACCCGCTGACCGGCCAGCACCCCTGTTACATAAGAACATAAGAATGGAGGAAACTGCAGCGGGCCTATTGGCCCATACTGGGCAGTCTCGTTTACACCCAACCCCTATTGCTCATATAAGCACCCAACCTATGTTTGAAGCAATTCAGCGTATTCGAGTTAATGATAATATTTGGTAACTTGTTCCATTCATCCACTACTCTGTTTCCAAACCAGTGTTTACCTATTTCACACCTAAATCTAAATTTGTCTAATTTAAAACCATTGTTACGAGTTCGCTCCTGGTTGGATAGTTTGAGTACCTTTGTAATGTCCCCTTTGTTTAGCCCTGCCTTCCACTTATACACCTCTATCAGGTCGCCCCTCGCTCTACGTCTCTCAAGGGAGTGCAAATTAAGATGCTTTAACCTGTCTCTATACTCAAGGTTCCTAATGCCCGGGATTAGTCTTGTCATTCTCCTCTGAATTCTTTCCAAGGATTCTATATCCATTCTGTAATACGGTGACCAGAACTGAACTGCGTAATCCAGGTGTGGTCTCACAAGAGCAAGATACAGTGTTAGGATGACCTCGCTAGCCTTGTAACTAACACTCCTTTGTATGAACCCAAGTACTTTATTAGCCTTGTTACATGCAAAAACACATTGTTTACTTGGCTTAAGGTTCCTACTTATCATTACTCCTAAATCTCTCTCGCAGTCGGATTTCTCTATGGCATCGTTGTTCATCTGGTATCTGGTTTCCCTGTTTACATCTCCTATACTGAGTACTTTACATTTGTCGACGTTGAATTTCATCTGCTATTTTTCAGACCATTCGAAAAATTTGTTTAGATCTTCCTGTAGTTTTGCCGAGTCCTCGTCAGATTTGATAACACGTCCTATTTTAGTGTCATCAGCAAATTTACTTATGTTGCTGTCAATGCCGATATCTATGTCGTTTATGTATATAGTAAATAATGATGGTCCAAGTACTGAGTCTTGGGGAACTCCACTTGTGACGTTGCTCCAATGGGACTTAGTGCCATTAATGGTCACTCGCTGTTTCCTGTCCTGTAACCACGCCCTAATCCATTTAAGGATGTCACCTTTGATGCCATGAGCTTCTACCTTTCTAATTAGTCTTTCGTGGGGGACTCTGTCGAAGGCTTTGCTAAAGGCGAGATATACCACATCATAATTGTGCCCCTCGTCCACCGATTCGAAAACTGATGAAAAGAATGTTAATAGATTAGTTAGGCAAGAACGTCCGCTTGTGAAGCCATGCTGGGAATCATTGATCAATCTGTGCTTCTCCAGGTGATTTCGAATAGAGTTTGAAACGATTGCTTCCAGTAATTTGCCTACTATTGATGTTAGATTGATTGGGCGGTAGTTAGAGGATAGTGATCTATCCCCCTTCTTGAAAATCGGTACTACATTCGCTATCCTCCAGGATTCTGGTACTACACCTGTTTTTAATGACATGTTAAACAACTTTGCTTAAGGGCATGCTAAGCTCTTCCTTACATTCCTTTAATACTCTGGCAAATATCTCATCGGGACCAGGTGACTTATTAGACTTTAGTTTGTCTATTTGCTTACTAACATCGTTACTAGTCACTACTTTCTCAATAAATTTGTTTTCTTCACTATCTCTGAATAGAATCGGTGCCTCGGGTATCATGTTTAAATTTTCGGTGGTGAACACTGTTGAAAAATATTTATTCAAATTATTGCTCATTTCTCCGTCGTTATCAGTGAGCTCGCCGAAGTCTGACCGTATTGGTCCAATCTTTTCTCGTGTTTTAGTTTGATACATTTGGTAGAATCCTTTGGGGTTTGTCTTTGCCTCCCTTGCTATCCTTACCTCATTATTCCTCTTTGCTTTCCTTATCTCGGTTTTAGCCCTACTCGCCAGTACCCTATAATAGTCCCGGAGGTGAATTTCGCCACGATTTATCCTTCTACCTATAGTCTTCCTTTGGCCAATGATGTTCTTTAAATAATTATTTATCCATTTCGGGTCATTGTTGTCTGATCTGAGTTTTTTGGATGGTATGTTCTGCCTTTGTGCATTAAGTAACACACTATTTAAATTGTCGTGGAACTCGGCAATCTCAGATCTCGTTATCAGGTCTGTGTCATCTGTCAGGTTCACAGCCAAGCGCGACACCCCCTCTCTCAGCTGCCTCTTTAAACTGTCAAAGTTTGCCCTTCTGAAATCTGGTACTTTAGTGGAATTTTCCTTACGTCTGCCCTGAAAATCTAACTGGAATCGAATTTCTTTGTGATCGCTGTTTGCAAGTTCGTTCCCTACCTCGACATTGCTAATTAGGTTTTCTCAGTGCGACAGAACTAAGTCCAGTATATTATTACCCCGTGTGGGTTTGGTTATATGTTGACTTAGGAAACAGTCCTGGATCGTCTCGAGAAAATCCTCTGATTCTGAGTTTCCCGTAAGGTCAGCCCAATCTATTTGGCCAAGGTTAAAGTCGCCTACTATACAGACTTTGCTGTGTATGGAAGCCCTGCGCATTTCATCCCAGATAAGTCGCTCATTGACGCTGTCAAGATTGGGGGGTCTATATATTACTCCTGTGATTAATTTTTCCCGACCGTCGCTTAATTCTATCCAAATTGTTTCTGTATTCCTCTCAGTTTTTATTTCCTTATTTATTTCACACTTCAGATTATACCTAACATAGATTGCTACTCCGCCTCCTTTCCTGGTCTGCCTATCGGTATGGAACAATTTGTAACCCGCAATTTGGTATTCGACTGGTAACTCACGTGTGTCTAGGTTGATCCATGTTTCAGTGAATGCAATTATATCGATTTTTTCGGTACATACCAAGGCCCTAATATTATCCATTTTGTTTCTCATACTTCTACTGTTCGCGTAGTATACATTTAAGTTAGTCGTGTTCTGAGTCCTCCCCTTACCGCGTTTAGTTTTAAACTCCCTGTCTAATTTAGTTTTGTCATCATTCCTAACACTATTTCTCTGTAGTCTTTCACTTTGTTTAACCGCTCCCACTGCAGTCTCCTCCACCCCCGTGCCAATATGTTCTCTTAGCAGTTTAAAGACTTCCATATCTTTTGAACTGCCCCTACTGTTTTATAGTATAAAATTTAAACCTACTCTTCCCTGGTCCTGTTTTACCCCTTGTCCTGAGCAACTAATTTTACTTCCCAGGACCTGCTTTTTTTTTTTACTCCCACTTTCCCCGACCCCTCTCTACTGGCGAACCCCCCCCCCCCCTTCGGAGTGACAATTTTACGCTCCAGGGATGCAGACAACGTCTTTACCCCCTCACGAGACAAGTGTACTCCGTCGCGACAGTACAGGTAGTCGTTGCCATAGAATCGTTGCCAGTTATCAATGAATGGCCAACCATTGTTTGCACAATGTTTTTCCAATCTGCAATTTATAGCAATTGCCCTGGACAGCCATTCACGACCAACCCCTCTTCTACTCAAGACACCACATACTATCGGGATCCCTCCCCTATCTCTAATCTTCCCCAGCGCCTCCCTATACCTCTTGAAAAGTTCCTCACTCCTAACCTTACCTATGTCGTTTCCTCCCACACTAAGACACATTAATTAGTACCCTCCCCTGACAAAACCCTGTCTAACCTCTCGGCTACATGCCTTATCCCAGCCCCAGGGAAACACACCCTAGTCCTACGTTTCCTATCTCTCGCACAAAAAGCCCTATCCATAAACCTCACCTGGCTGTCACCAACTACCACGACCTTACCTGTGGGCAGGGTTTGTACAACTGCCCTTTCCTCTCCTTGATCCATACCGTCCTGCCTCTTCTCTTCCTCACCAGCTTCCTGCAGCACCTGGTAAGGGTTACTACACTCCACACCCGGGTCAGCTTTACTGAGCCTGACCCTAGTCCCCTTGGAGACAACCACTCTCCACGCCTGCTCCTCCTTCGCAGGTGTCCTGCCTAGCAGGACACCTACCTGAAGGAGTTCCTTCCTGAGGGCTTCATTTTCCCCCTTTAGAGTGTCAACCTCACTCCTCAACTGCCCCAGCTGCCTTAACAGAGTGGCAAGGAGGTCGTCTTTCCCCACACTCCCCACCTCTTCCCCCACGACACAACGATCCAAAGCGGCCATTTTCCTTGGTCTCTAACGGGAGCACGATCGGGCACGACCTTCTCCAAGCTGGGTCAGAGGTTACCTAACCCAACAACCCGGTCAAGACACACCCACTTAAGTAGGAGAGGTCACCCCCGGCTCGTCCAATATATAGGGGCTGGAGCTCCTCTCCCCGGGCAGAAGAATCTAATAACCAAGGAGGGCCAGCAACCACGTCCCCTGTCCCGTTCATCAAAGAAGTCCGTCGCTAAAGGCAACGAAGTCTCAGCCGGGGTCCATCGACAGAGTGCTGTCAACTCAATGTGTAACAGTAAGTGCTGGCTGTGTAGACGGTAGAAGTGCGGTGATCCCGAACCTCCCCAACGATTGACTTAGTGAAGTGCCCATTCTAATTGTGAGGTTAGGTCATACGAGAATACCATAGTCTATCATAAATTGTGTACGAACCCCCCCATTAATCCCCCCTATTGAACTAGTAAAATAAAGCTGTAACACGCATTGGTGTTTTATATACTACACTTGTACTGTGCCTGTGTTTATATACAGTGTTAACATCTCACCCTCGAGACACGCTACCATTTCTTCTCACTATAATACTCTACTACTATAAACTCCAAGCTTACTTCTTCATGTGAGATTTTGTCTCATTATACAGCCAATCAGAAAGCTAACCACTCAAGACATCAGTATACATCATTGTTAATATCAATGTAATCCCAGCCTTCACTGCTTTACGCTCAGGGTTGCCATTAGTTCATCTATCTGTGACTGGACGCCTGACTATAGAGTTGGGGTGGCGAAGAAGGTCGAGTGCAGTGCCAGCGAGATTTACCGACTGCAGGTAGGTAGGTAGGTAGGTAGGCATACATAGGGAGATGATTGTTTAGGTATAGAAGGAGGTAGGAAGGAAGGATGAGATGATGTTGGTGGGTGTGTAGGGAGAAAAGGAGGGAGGGAAGGAATGAGAGAGAGAGAGAAAGAGAGGACAATAAAATATGCTCCTGCTTCAGTCTACGTATTTAAAATTTCGATCAAAGTTATCAAAAAATTTTCAAAATATATAATGACCAACTCTTTGAATTTCTCATTAATTTAACTATATAATATGATAATTTAACCGAACTTCAATATTATCAAAGGTTTAGTTTCTAGTAGTGACAGAATCCTTTACTCGTAGCATCTTATTGTTTGTTGTTGATCAGGAAGTGTGATGCTGTACGCAATTTCCTCCTTCCTCTCTCCCTATCATACTACTCAACTGTCTCTCCCTCCCTCACACACACACACACACACACACACACACACACACATACACCTCCCTTCTGATAGCATTTGTGGTGACCTTATCAACCACTAATAGCAAAGGGGTTAAACGTTTAGTCATATTCTATCTCGAATTCAAAACAATCAAACCAACACACAGAAACCAGCATGAAGCAACACTCCTTCACCAGCCTTACATAAAAGTTCCGGGTCATTCACACTAAGGAGGTCCGTCTGTGTTCTACTCCACGTGTATATAGAACACAGACCGTTACACTTTGCACTCACTGTTGATATGCCAGTAAGTGATTCCCTTAGAGGCGGTAAAGTTACACCACCATGCAGGGACTTGATTTATTGCTCAATCTTTCGAAAGTTCACACCAAGATACTGTGATTCTTAAAACCATCACCGGGCCGTTTACCACCCAGTACAGCCTCCCTCATATCCCCTACACCCCGGAGACAAATGTTCACTGGATGTTTATCAGAATTTTAGATCATTTCTGTGATAACACCCGAGGCCACAGTGTAAACAATGGTGTTGTGTTCAGTGGTCTGGTGTTACTGGTTACAGTATCATTACATCTAGTATACCGAGAGGAAGATCTTTGCATCACTGTTATGGCACTATTATGGCACTATCATGGCACTGTTATGGCACTATCAAGGCACTGTTATGACACTATCAAGGCACTGTTATGGCACTATCAAGGCACTGTTATGGCACAAGTATGGCACTATTATGGCACTGTTATGGCTTTATCAAGGCACTATCAAGGTACTATTATGGTACTATCATGACTACTATGACACTATAATACTCCCAATCCAGAAGTCCAATTGAGAGACAGGCCAGCACAGCAGAGGGGTCTTGGTGCCAGGTAATAAAGTAAGTCTTCTGTTGTATGTAATCAACTACTGGTTTAGCTTCGTGAAGCGAAAGTGTGGAGCAGCTTAGTGGGTGTTTGTGATGAGGTACGTAAAACTTCCTTCAACCGTACGTGTGTAGTGACCAGAAACAAGTACAAGGCTAAACACATACATACGCACACTCATACACATAAACACAAACATATATGCAGACATTCTCCCTTCCGTCATCCATTCATTCTTACGTAACCAAACTGTGATCAAATCCATAAAAGAGTTTAATTGATAAAAAAATTCCACATAATGGTTTATTTCAGTTGGGTAAGGTGCCGTTTGTATACAGTCAGGGATTATGATGATAAAATGTTAGTAGATTATTTAATAAATGAAAAAGGAAATAATTGAGATAATGAAAACAAAATATAAATTGAGATAGAGAAAATATTAAACACTAAATAAATGATAAGAATTACAAAGTATGTGATAAATTAGCACGTATTTCAACATATAAAAACACCATTACTACCACAACAACGACAAATATAAACAACACTACCACCACTACCATCACGACCATACACACACATACCACTATCATCTTCACTACCACGACGAATCCAGGTAAAAAAGTCACAGAAAAAAGTCACAGAAAAAAGTCACAGAAAAAAAGTCACAGGAAAAAAAGTCACAGGAAAAAAAGTCACAGGAAAAAAAGAAAAGTTAACTATCGAATTCTCACATTTTTTTAAGGTTAATATGTCAATAAGTTTCAGTAACCTAACCTAACTTAACCTTTATTAACGGCCACCATAAATTAATTGTGACTTTTTTCCTGTGACTTTTTTTCCTAGCCAAAATTGTGACTTTTTTTCTGTGACTTTTTTTCCTGTGACTTTATTACCGGCCACCACCACGACACATTATCACCACCACCACTACCACCGGGAGGGAGGGGGGGCACACTCAGTAAAAATAGTAATTATTGCTACTGGTGAGTCAGCTCTTATGGGTCAGCCAGGTTAAGTGGTCAATCCCCTACCTCACCTCCTATCCTCCCCGCCCCTCTTCACCACCCCCTCCTTCCCTCTACCCTCCCCTACACAGTAAAGGTGGTGGCGATGGTGGTGGTGGTGGTAACAGAAGTGCAGGTAATTGTGGTAGTGGTAATAGTGGTAGTACAAGTTTAGAGGTTCATAGTATTCATTATGGTGGATCAATTAGTAATTATCTCTACCTTGACCTTAGCCTACACCTCTTACCTGTGTCTACCTCACCTGTCTTACCTACCTGTATTAAATGTCCCCCTCACCTATCTACTACCCTGATCTACCTACCATGACCTATTTTACTTCCAGGTATCTTTTCCTCGTCTACTCCGCTATGTATTTCATCTCTCCTTACCTACTTACCAACATACCTACCTATTATATATCTTATCTATAGCATTAGTACCATCACTACCAAGGCCGCTACCACTACCACCACTACTACCACAATCAATCATTACTTACCACCCTTATAACTATCACAACCAATATTACTCATCAACACCAGTACTCACTATTACTAACTACCACTGCCAACACTACCATCCCTCACCACCACTACCACCACCATTCACCACCACCACCATCCCTCACCACCACTACCACCACCATTCACCAACCACCACCATCCCTCACCACCACTACCACCACCATTCACCACCACTACTACCATTTACACAGGAGTTTATTACAGCAAAATCTGACAACATAACCCGATAGTTAAAAAAAAACACCATAACATAACCCGGAAAACTTATTCAAATATACCAATCATAATAAATCCGAAATCAAAATATATCCTGGTCTCTACGGTAGCCAAAGACAAATTAATAATACAAAAGAATATATATTAGGAACCGTTACATTAACCTTAGTGTGTGTGTGTGTGTGTGTGTAAGTGTCTAGTCAAGTGTACAATAGCAGTTAAAAATATTACATTATTTATACTAAAATTATTATATGCTTGTTGTTGTTGTTGTTATTATTGTTTTTGTTGTTATTGTTGTTCTTAGTATTACTTTAACTCTGTGTCTTTAACCCCTTGAGTACGATGATTTAACCCCATGAGTACGATGATTTAACCCCATGAGTACGATGATTTAACCCCATGAGTAAGATGATTTAACCCCATGAGTAAGATGATTTAACCCCATGAGTACGATGATTTAACCCCATGAGTAAGATGATTTAACCCCATGAGTACGATGATTTAACCCCTTGAGTACGATGATTTAACCCCATGAGTACGATGATTTAACCCCATGAGTAAGATGATTTAACCCCATGAGTAAGATGATTTAACCCCATGAGTACGATGATTTAACCCCTTGAGTACGATGATTTAACCCCATGAGTACGATGATTTAACTCCATGAGTACGATGATTTAACCCCTTGAGTACGATGAGTTAACCCCATGAGTAAGATGATTTAACCACTTGAGTACGATGATTTAACCCCATGAGTACGATGATTTAACCCCTTGAGTACGATGATTTAACCCCATGAGTAAGATGATTTAACCCCATGAGTAAGATGATTTAACCCCATGAGTACGATGATTTAACCCCATGAGTACGATGATTTAACCCCATGAGTACGATGATTTAACCCCATGAGTACGATGATTTAACCCCTTGCGTACGATGATTTAACCCCATGAGTACGATGATTTAACCCCTTGAGTACGATGATTTAACCCCATGAGTACGATGATTTAACCCCATGAGTACGATGATTAAACCCCATGAGTAAGATGATTTAACCCCATGAGTACGATGATTTAACCCCATGAGTAGGATGATTTAACCCCATGAGTACGATGATTTAACCCCTTGAGTGCTATGATTTAACCCCATGAGTAAGATGATTTAACCCCTTGAGTACGATGATTTAACCCCATGAGTACGATGATTTAACCCCTTGAGTACGATGATTTAACCCCATGAGTACGATGATTTAACCCCATGAGTATGATGATTTAACCCCTTCAGTACGATGATTTAACCCTATGAGTACGATGATTTAACCCCTTGAGTACGATGATTTAACCCCTTGAGTACGATGATTTAACCCCATGAGTACGATGATTTAACCCCATGAGTAAGATGATTTAACCCCATGAGTACGATGATTTAACCCCATGAGTACGATGATTTAACCCCATGAGTAAGATGATTTAACCCCATGAGTAAGATGATTTAACCCCATGAGTACGATGATTTAACCCCATGAGTACGATGATTTAACCCCATGAGTAAGATGATTTAACCCCATGAGTACGATGATTTAACCCCATGAGTACGATGATTTAACTCCATGAGTACAATGATTTAACCCCATGAGTACGATGATTTAACCCCATGAGTAAGATGATTTAACCCCATGAGTACTATGATTTAATCCCATGAGTACGATGATTTAACCCCATGAGTACGATGATTTAACCCCATGAGTAAGATGATTTAACCCCATGAGTACGATGATTTAACCCCATGAGTATGATGATTTAACCCCATGAGTACGATGATTTAACCCCATGAGTATGATGATTTAACCCCATGAGTATGATGATTTAACCCCATGAGTATGATGATTTAACCCCATGAGTACGATGATTTAACCCCATGAGTACTATGATTTAACCCCTTAATTACAACGAGTTTATTCATCGTACTCATAGGATCAAATTATCGTACTCAAGGGGTTGATTCATCGTAAACTGTGAATAACAAAGTGTGTGGCCAAACATACTGCCTCACACCCCTGTACTCACGCAGTTGGGAATAAGTTACTCTTTATGTATAGAACTAAACAAAGAATGTATTTGAAATACTCTGTAACATTCAATGCCAGAATATCCTTTATGAACTCTACTTTGTAATCCTTTTGCTTTACGGATCACAGGATGAGTATGGGGTGCAAAATACACTAGCAAAAAATTAATAACACACACACACACACTTAACTATTCATATGAAATTTCTCAGCTCATTATATATTCATTCATGATACAAAAACAAATATAAACAAGTGTATCAGGTGCCGGCACATCAAAGGGTACACCACACACCCACATGTACTAGATGACCCACACACACACAAACCACACACCCACACCACCCACCTGTACACCCACGTTTTAACACTAACCTCTACCCATCTATCCGCAGGCCACATCCTCAAATATTCGTAAGTTATTATTTTATTTTATCCTTTATTATAACCGGGAGGAGGTTTCAATTTCTTTAGTTTCTACATATATATAAGGCTTAGGTTATGTGAGCCAATCAAATGTCGTTTCTCGTATCATATTTGGAGGGTATCATCGTACTCGCCAATCAAATGTCGTTTCTCATATCATGTTAGGAGGATATCACTGAACAGGCCAATCAAATGTCGTTTATCATATCATGTTAGGAGGATATCACTGAACAGGCCAATCAAATGTCGTTTATCATATCATGTTAGGAGGATATCACTGATCATACGGGCCAATCAAATATCGTTTCTCGTATCATATTAGGAAGATATAGTACGAGCCAATCAAATGTTGTTTCTCATATCATGTTAGCAGTCAAATACGTCCACATAACTAAATTAAGGGAGAAAATGATCGTAAAGGCCAATCAAACAGGTCATCTCAAAGTCGGGAGGAAAAAATGGCGTACGAGCTTTTAATAATCTGAGGCCAAGAGATTTATTTAACAAGTGATGAATAATAATTGAGGTATTATGTGAAGTGAGTGACCTTATAATGATGATATTAGTATATTTATTGTTTATCAGTAGCCATGTTGATAAAAATACTGTACCAAGTCAGTTATTTTCACGTCGATAGAATATTTATTTTTTTCTTAAGATATATATAACGCTATATCAATGTATTTGTTTTTACCCAATAGGAAGAAATAAACATAATTTTTTTTCTTACGATTGTAAATTCTCAGTACGTTAATTTTATTCTAGAAAGTAATATGCTAATTGATTTTTTTTGTGTCGTTGGATTGCATATGCTGGCTAGTTAAATCCTTTTTTTCTCTAGGATGAACTGTGATAAACTGAATTAAAACTGGTTACTACTCTCCGATTAAAAATGTTTAGTAAATGATTTTCGCTCCCAGGATGAATTAGGTTAGGAAATATCAATGTTTTCTTTTCTAGGACGAACTATGTTCATTAGAAATTTTTTTTTTCCCCATGGAGAAATATTTTGTTCTGGGGGGAGGGGGGAGGGGTGTGAACGTCCAATGGTGACCTTTCTGTAGAGGCTTTTACTGAGAGAGAGAGAGATGAAGGGAGGACGGACGGAAGGAGAAAAAAGATAGAATAAAGAAGACAGGAGAAAGAAAGAAAGAAGAAGAAGAAGAAGAAGAAGAAGAAGAAGAAATTCCAGACAATTCAATTAGGAAGACTTGGGTCAGCGCCACCTAACCCCCCCCCCCCCCCTCTCACCACACACACACACACACACATGATCGTACAAGAGGAAGGAAGGTGTAAAGGTGAGAGAGGTTGAGAGGAGGATACCAGACACTCAACAGGTGAATCACACACAGTGCCAACAAGATGCAGCAGACCCCCGCCGTGTTAACACAATATGCAGGCGGCGATTACTCTGGATGGTATTGACAGAGAGTGCTAATTATTAAAGTATCTTTTAGATTTTGTGTGATAAATCCACCTACAATGGTTAATAATCTGTTAACCTGGGTGTGAGTTGGATAGATGGATGGGTGGATAGATGGATGGATGGATGATGGATGGGTGGATGATGGATGGATGGATGAACACAATGTGAAGAAAACAACCAAGCGTCTTGCCTCAACCACAAAATTACTACCAAAAACACAGACATTGGCAACTGTTGTTAATGTCTAAGTATAGTCAAGAACAGTCGTCTCTTTACAATTTTCTTCGGAACTGCTTCAAACTTATATGAGTTAATACAACGCCTTCTGTGGGTAGACAAGCAGTTCACAGACTCATTCCAGTAGTTCGGAGTCTCAAGACGTGTACAGGAAGTTTTATACGTGAATGTACAGACTTACACCTATGCCCAAATGAATTCAACATTGACTTTTGAATTATGTTTGTCACCCTCGAGCGCAAATAATGAAAACAAAAAAATAATCCCTTCGCAAACTAAAATTTTTCACTCTCGTGCGCTATGTTTGCGACTCTTCTCTCATTGGTTATCAATCGACTAATCAAACGTAGTTACTGCACCTGTAGATACCTGTTGTCTATGAAAACAAGATGCCAATATAACTCCCCTAGAGGCCTGCATAGACCAATACAACTTTATATATTGTGACATCATCTATCTACGGACAGACAGACAGACAGACAGAGAGACAGACAGATATAAGCACCTTTACTATATACCCCGTATCAGAGAGAGAGAGAGAGAGAGAGAGAGAGAGATAATACTACAACATTTAAGAAAAGAGTTTGAACACATTCGTAACTCTCTCTCAGTATTGCTATAACATAAATAAACAAACACATATTATCATAACCTCAATAAACATAAACCATTTAAATATCAAAGCTGGAGGTCTCAAGATATTATTAGTATTAGTTTATAAGTCGTTAATATTGTGAGTTAGTTATCCATATCGTTAGTTTCTTAGTAATCAGTAGTTAGGTCCAGAGTTATCAATAGTTAGGTTCCGAGTTATCAATAGTTAGGTTCCGAGTTATCAATTGTTAGGTTCCGAGATATCAATAGTTAGGTTCCGAGTTATCAATAGTTAGGTTCCGGGTTATCAATAGTTAGGTTCCGAGTTATCAATAGTTAGGTTCCGAGTTATCAATAGTTAGGTTCCGAGTTATCAATAGTTAGGTTCCGAGTTATCAATTGTTAGGTTCCGAGTTATCAATTGTTAGGTTCCGAGTTATCAATAGTTAGGTTACGAGTTATCAATAGTTAGGTTCCGAGTTATCAATTGTTAGGTTCCGAGTTATCAATTGTTAGGTTCCGAGTTATCAATTGTTAAGTTCTGAGTTATCAATAGTTAGGTTCCGAGTAATCAATAGTTGGGTTCCGAGTTATCAATAGTTAGGTTCCGAGTTATCCATAGTTAGGTTCCGAGTTATCCATAGTTAAGTTCCGAGTTATCCATAGTTAGGTTCCGAGTTATCAATAGTTAGGTTCCGAGTTATCGAGAGTTAGGTTCCGAGTTATCGATAGTTAGGTTCTGAGTTATCAATAGTTAGTTCCCGAGTTATCAATAGTTAGGTTCCGAGTTATCAATAGTTAGGTTCCGAGTTATCAATAGGTAGGTTCCGAGTTATCGATAGTTAGGTTCCGAGTTATCAATACCTAGGTTCCTATAGTCTGTTCATTATGGAAATGTCGAACTCGGCCCCGCCCAGCAATATAAAATCTGTGTTTTTGTGATTGGATAGTGTAGCAATATCCTCTGTGGAAATAAATTTTAGTCAATCTACAGCAATTCTTTAATTATTTATTTTCCAACTGGCCAATCACAAGCCGAGGCGAGTGAAAGAAGACGGGGCTATTTGATATATCCATAATAAACAAACTATAGTTATCAATACTTAAGGCTCCTAGTTATTGTTAGCATTTTGTTATGAATATCGTCAGTTTCATAGTCATTAATATAATTAGCTTCTAAAGTTCCCAGTAGTTAGGTTCCTATTTATCACTATCATGACATCCCCCCCCCCCCCCACCCTGGAGATCCAACAACCCCTGGGAGAAGGGCTTATGGCCTTCTCTATGTATGGTTCGTTCAGGCGTCACCGGCCTTCCTCCCTCGCCTCCCAGTCTCCCGCGGCCCAGGAGAGCGGGGTGAACGCCTGCTGGGTTTGACGTTCTCAGCGAGATTTATGAACGCACAATTAAGCCGCTGCGCTGGATAAAAGTGGATTAGCATAACTTATTAATGTAGCAAGGCGGAGTGATTTGTGGCTTCCTGATTTATTGTTTTTATTTATTTAAATTTTTTTTTGTAGAATAAATTGTTGGTTAGAATTTCAAAGTTTGTTCGGAAATATAAGTACAGGTGTAGATATAGACATAAAATACAGGTGTTAGTAATTCTCAGGTATCATAAAAGTGGTTGGTGTCTTAACCTTATACACCAAATTAACCTCATCTTACACACCTTATAGAATTTATAGTCCCGTATATAATCCTCTCTCGAACGTCAACCACAAAGCGCAGTTAAGCTCTACAGTAGCTAGATTTATGAGCAAGTATGGAGAGTTGAATGGAGGTATTCCTCTTATTGAGTGTTAGCAAGGTGAGTCTCAAGGTTATAGGGGATGTCAGGGTTAAGAGTGTTGCAGGTCATGTTAGAGGTTTAGTGATGGCAAGACACAGCTTCTGGAGGAATCTGTGTGTGTGTAGAAGGTGTTTACAGTGCGTCTTTGGTCTTAACGATTAGGGTCAGGCCATCTTTGAACACCCTCAACTTCATGTGGGATGGGAAGGTCTGGATATATCACACACACATTTATAATTCTTGTAAACACCTAAGCTGTCATTACACTAACTTTTTGGGATCCATAGATGAAAATTGACAAACATACAGACACACGTTCTAAAACCAGTTTGTTGTTACCTGTCAACCTCTGATATGACTCCTTAAGGTAAACAGCTCATCTTGGATCACCGACACAGACACGACATCCTCCAAACAGTAAAAGAACTCGTATAAAGTTACGTCTACCCCCCCCCCCCCCCCCTCGGGCTATGACACGTTACACAATAATGATAACAACTCCACCAGTGTCACCACAGCGTTACCATCCTGACACATACGCATCACCCGTCTATTTATGTAAAGTTTTTGTGAGATTCCGTTTAAACTGTCGGAGGAATGTAGACAGACAAACACACAAACACGCCAATTGTTATAATCCCCCACAGATGGCTTGTAATAGGAACCTCTTTGACTTATTGAAATTATGTAAGATTAATTAAATTATAATAGGGTGATTGGCAGCCCCCTGGAAGGTCTAGCGTTGGGGCTGCCAGTGTTATTACTGAAACACCAAGTGGTACAGCATAGCGCCACACACTCGTACTACACACTGAAGTCATTCCTAGTTATATTGTTAATACACATCAGCGCCTTTGTGTGAATCTCTGTCAGGCTAACCTTGATGGAACTTTTGAGTGTGTGTGTGTGTGTGTGTGTGTGTGTGTGTGAGGAAAGACCATGGTTGAGACAACTCTAGTCTCTAAACTCTATGTACAGTACAAGCGTTAATAATATCATCACAAATAAAATAAATTCTGAGACGCACAGAATCTTCATAAAGTTTTGTGTTCTCGCGGAAAGACAGTACAGGGCAGCGTCAAGAAACAGCCGCTCCTGACGGGATTCAGTTTGACCCGGTAACTGTGTATACAAGGCCGCCTCTAGTTACTGACACAAAGCTGCCTCCAAACTCTGTGTTGATGCTTCACGAAGAGAATCAGAATCGTTCTCTTAACCCCAGACAGAAGAAACAACTGCATGGACGAATGTTTGTGAAACCGGTCAGGGGAAAATTCATTACCATAGGAAATTTCTCAGACAACGAAGGAAATTGGATGCGTTCTCACACTCTCTGGTTGGGGAAAATTTAAAGTATATATTTTTGTGAACCTGCTGTCTTGTATATTGGTTCTTACATCTCCAATTAAGGGAAAAAAATAAGGTATGAACATTGAAGAACCCCTCCTGGCAGTGGACTGTAGCTTCCTCACTAATGGCAATGTTTATCTCTGGGTCAATCTTGGCCATTTATGCACACAATTAGCCAACATCAAAATCCTGGTGAGATAAACAGGGAACTTCAAATCCTAGCCTTAACACGACACACACCCACACACACACACACACTTTCCACGGATTAAAATATCAATCTGCCGACAGCAAGCTTTTAAGACTCCCTACGATACTAACCTCCACAAAACTCCTCACAATCTTCAGAAGTGGAAACTGAAAAGAAAAAGATAAATATTAAATAAAAAAATCCTCCCCGACTTTTGGTATAAATTTCACATCACTTATATAAATTTTTCAGGCATTAGTTATGTTGGTAAATTCTGATATATTTTTGGGGAGACCTATGTACTGTAGATGTGAGTACTACCCATGATAATTTTTTTTTGCTATAGACGTTAATTAATAGACCAAGGTAGTTATCCAGAGATTATATACTGTACAATTAAGATATGTATTGAACCTCCAAGAAAGTTCTCAGGAAAGTGAAGGAGAAATTACAAATATCTCGAACACAGGAACAAACCATAATATTGAAGCCTCTCTACAATAACTGTCTCGACTCTTAGCCACAGCAACGACATATTCACAGAGGGGAAAGATTCTCAAAGAGTCTTACGTTTATTTTTCATCATAACTGCAGAGAACAAGAGAGTACTTAGTTGTGGTTGAGTCTAAGTGTAATTCCAACGCCATTTTGGTTATCATCTGTGTGTCGTAGTTAGAAGGTGAGTCAGTGAGCAGTGAAATTAACACGACCGCTAACACTATATAAACGGTCACCTACGATATCAACAAAAGGAAGGGTTTGTTGTGACGTGATGCTACAACACAGGTAAGCTTTGCTGTGTACTGAACCCACAACACAGACTTAATCTTGTAGCTAGTCTCTCTCTCTCTCTCTCTCTCTCTCTCTTTACTGATAATTTTTGCTTCGCCTATTTAAGAAAATTCCGCTAATGGTGAGCGAAAATATCAAAGGTTTTTATCTTTGAAAGGCTAAGAGGGGATTATGGGTGGACCGGTCCCTTGGTGATGGTGGTAGTGGTGGTGGTTGTTGTTGTTGTTGATAGTGATTGGTGGAAGTGGTGGTTGTTGGTAGTGGTGGTTGTTGGTAGTGGTGGTGGTTGGTAGTGGTTGTTGTTGGTATTGATTGGTGGAAGTGGTAGTGGGGGTAGTGATGGTGGTTGGTAGTGGTGGTGGTGGTTGTTTTTGATAGTGGTGGTGGTGGTGGTGGTTGTTGTTGTTGTTAGTGATTGGTGGTAGTGGTGATTGTTGTTTTTGGTGGTGATGGTTGTTGTTGCTAATGTGGTGATAGTGGATGTTGGTGATGTTGGTAGAGGTGGTTGTTGGTAGTGGTGGTGGTGCTTGGTCGCTGCATAGAATGCCAGGACCCTTCTGGATACTGTCACAAATGAGCGTCCTGAAAGAAGAACTGCCCTTGTGGCAAATGAGTTGTCTAGGTATAGCATCGACATAGCAGCCATTAGTGAGTCTCGGCTCCCAGACGAGGGTCTGGCTATACCTTCTTCTGGAAGGGTAGGCCTGCTGCAGAGAGAAACAACATTTACAGAGTTGGCTTTGCCATCCGCCAACGCATCCTACATAGGCTAACTGAAATGCCTGTTCGGATCAACGAGCGCCTCATGATGCTTCGAGTCCCACTGAATCACTCCCATCATGCCTTCTTCATCAGTTCATACACCTCAACACTGGATGCAGAGGATGACATCAAGGAGGCCTTTTACTCCGACCTTGACAGAGTGTTAACCTCTATCCCCAGAGAAGATAAGGTAATGCTCCTAGGTGACTTCAATGCCAGAGTTCGCAGAGATGCTGACATATGCCAAATCGACCCCCTCACCTGGGAGACGATCACTCCACACCGTAACGCTTGGAGGAGCACCACACGAGGTGTCAGTACCTTCGAGTTAGCCCGACTGCATACCGAGGCAGACAAGCGCCAACTCCGGAAAGACGCTGCTGCAGCCCCTCCCGCACTAGATGTAGCCCTCTACACGTGCAACATCTGTGGACGACCTACCGATCCTGTATCGGCCCCTCCAGTCACCTCAGAGCTCACCAACGAAGGTGACATTCTTAATAACTCGTATCATTGTATCAAAGCTGGATGATCGTCATTCGATTCCGAGTGACAGTAAAGTAGTAGTAGATGCTTGGTAGTGGTGGTTGGTAGTGGTAGAGATTGTTGTTCTGGGCAGCGGTCATGGTTGTTGGGGGTTGTATGTTTTTGCTAGTGGTGATGGTAGTTGTGTGTTGTTGTTGGTGATGAATGATGGTAGTTGATGGTTTGTTGCTGTTCATGGTGATGATAGTGGTTGATGGTTGTTGTTGGTGATAGTGGTTGTGTTGGTGGTGCTAGTGTGTTACTGTTACTGTTGGTTGTGTGTTTGTGATGTTGGTGATGACAGTTGTGTGATTGTGGATGTGTGCTGTTGGTGGCGATGGTGGTTGTGAAGAAAATCTGTCCTAAGCAAATAAGAGACACGTAAGATCTCCCATGCACAAAGAGACTTTCAGCGATATCTCCCACGTACAGAGAAGATACACACGTCCTTGATATCTCCCACGAACAAGAGAGAGAGATACACACGTCTTTGATATCTCCCACGAACAAGAGAGAGAGATACAGACGTCCTTGATATCTCCCACGAACAAGAGAGAGAGAGATACACACGTCCTTGATATCTCCCACGAACAAGAGAGAGAGATACACACGTCCTTGATATCTCCCACGAACAAGAGAGAGAGATACAGACGTCTTTGATATCTCCCACGAACAAGAGAGAGAGATACAGACGTCCTTGATATCTCCCACGAACAAGAGAGAGAGAGAGATACAGACGTCCTTGATATCTCCCACGAACAAGAGAGAGAGATACAGACGTCCTTGATATCTCCCACGAACAAGAGAGAGAGATACACACGTCCTTGATATCTCCCACGAACAAGAGAGAGAGAGATACAGACTTCTTTGATAGCTCCCACGAACAAGAGGGAGAGATACAGACGTCTTTGATATCTCCCACGAACAAGAGAGAGAGATACAGACGTCTTTGATATCTCCCACGAATGAGACAAATACGATATCAACCCCATTTTTTTACCTCCTACACCCAAACAAAAACAAAACAACGACAATAACAAACTCCTCGATCCACTCTCACGACTAATTTTTCATCAAACGTTGCAATTGCCAAACTCATTTCCCGTGCAGATCAGATAGTGAAACAATGCCAATGAAGAGCTGAGAGACATCTGCGAGATACAATTGGCATATGGCGGCTACCGGGGCGTTTAGGAAATTTCTCGGGGGTAGATAATTTTGTGGGTAATAAAATTCTGTCCCGTCTAGCTTGGCATATGATGTATTTCCAATTATGGTGAGCATGTGGGGAGATGAGTGGGTGAGGTGGGTGAGAGTGTGAGAGTGTGGGTGAGGTGGGTGGGAGAGGGGAGGTATGGATGGATGAAGGGTGTGGATGAGTGAAGCGGGGAAGGGGCAAGTGATGGAAAAGGGAGGCGAGAATAAGTGAATGGTAAAGGTGGGTGAGGTGGTGTGGATGGGTGAGGTATGGAAAGGGGAGGTTAAACTGGGTGAGTGGGTAAGGTGGAAAGGGTTGATGGTTGGATGGATGAAAACGGTACATTAAAGTGAGTAAGAGGGAAAGGATGAAAGGGAAGGTGAGGGTTGGTGGACGGTTGGGCAGGGGTGTGGATGGAGGGGAGTGGATAGGAACGAATAGGATGGGGGGATAAAGTGGGGATGGGAAGGCAGAGGATGGGAGACACGGGGAGGAGGAGGGAGGATGATGAAGAAGAGGAGGTCACCAAGTGCCCTACAGCGCAGAAAGGCCCCTCTTGGCTCCAGCGAACAAGCTAAACTGTATATAAGAAAACTTACTAATTATACAATAGATCTTTTGTGCATAACAGTGACCACAGCCAATCTCATTATTTTGGGTTATAATCATTACTTGAAAACGATTATCATCCTTACTCCAATTATCATTAAAAAACAATAAATAAATAAACACCAATTAGAATGTCTTAAATATTTGGAAATTTAGTCAAAGTTTAGGACTTCCTTCACGTTTCCTTCAGCTGGGGACGACCCTTCTGCCTAACCTAACCTAACCTAACCTAACCTTACCTACTGCCTGTACAACATATATTCGGTGGTTGTGATAAATAATTATTAATTTTTCTAACATTTGAAAATAACACAAACAGGTGATGAAATTAAAAAATAAATCTGAATTCTAGTAACTAAACAAAGGTGGTCCTTTTATGGATGCTGTGAGGTAATTACAGGTGTGTTGACTCTCCACACACCTGAGTTGACTAGAAAACAATGTCAACCAATCATAAAACAGGAACCATATTACACATACAGTGGCCCTATCATTAACCCCAAGTTATAACTACACCAACGTACAACAACTTCAAGTTATACCTACACATACGTACATTAACCTCAAGTTATACATACGCAAACATTTACGCACAATCTGATCAAACTCGGGGCCAGAATCAGCACAAATTATCATGCAGAATGCCAACCAATCAGATTACAGAATGTCAACAAATCAAATTGTAGGATGAGCAAAGTCTGTGAAAGAATGTCTCATGACGCAGCTGTTTAAGGAAAATATATGTTCACAAGTTTTGCTGAAATCCAAAGGTCTTTTTTTTCCCTGTCTGAATATACAAGATGCTTGCCACATGCTTACTGTTAAATTAATAAAGACAAAGAATTTCATGTAAGGTTCATCAGGAAGATATATAAATGCTATAAAAGTAAATAAAAAAAAAACGAGAGAAAAACGCGGTTAAAGTTTAGAGCAAGGTTTGAACACTATAAAAAGTACAATAAACACATCTCAATCCCCTTTGTCGCTTGTCTTTATTTTTTCTTTCACCCGAGCGACTCATTTATCCAACCCTTATTAAGTCTTCCTGTGAAAGAAATACAGGAAATGTAAAGAAAAGAGAGAGAGAGACAGATAATTGGGTCAAGTAAATTAGGAATGAGGCGATAATAGTAGAGTTAAGTGGTAAAACTGAATATAGGATGGCCAGGGGAAGGCAGAGAGAGACTGGTATGGATGAATACAATTATAAGCTCTGGTTCTCGGAAACAAGATGATGTGGTGCCTTAATTATTTGATCTGATTGTGCTTAAAATTCAAACAAATCAACAACTACAACGTGTAATTGATTGATTGATTAATAAAAAAGGTTATTTTATAGACATCTGAGACACTCTTGATTAATACTGAGAAGACGATCAAAACATATCTATACAACGGTCCGATGAATTTCAAAATGAACACTACGATTCCTGTTGTCTCGGTAGGGTTGTCAAAATCCTTCGTCCTTTGTGTCATATTGTCTAACACAGAATTGGAAAGATATATTTTGTTTTTTTTATTGTATATATTTATTTATCTTAAAGAAAATTCTGGCACGAGTGTATATAGTTTATAAGCGATTAGCTGTTCAATAGACCCAAGTTAACCTAAATATTGTATTAAGTTTCACTGATAAGTAAACTAATATGATTTTGAGACTTGTGTGGTAAATCGACTGTTGAGTTATTAAATGTTATGTGTTCTTCTGTTATCTTTATTGTGTTCTAAGTTCAGTGTTTACAAAGTTCAGTGTTCTTGTATTATGAAGTTTATCATCATTAACCTCCTTCACTCCTTTCACTTCACGTCTAAGGATGTTCTGTCCCCTCTAAGGTAGCTCCCCTAAGCCTGTCGGCCAGTATGGGGCAAGGCGGATACAGCACACTGCCTACAAGGAGGAAACTTGGTATAGGAGGTACACAACTGCAGCTGGGTAGTCTGGGGGTGAGCTGGGTGTGATCCAACGACTCTTAAGGACGGGAGGCGAACGCTGTGTCCATCAGGCCACCGCATAAAACATATTACTTACACTTATTTATTATACGCCATACACTTTTCTCTTTATTACACGGCTTAATCATGTATCTTTATGTTTCTTAATAATGGTGTGGCAGGCAGGTCAATATGAGTCACTTGTTAGTTATACTGCCCCTATGAGCGCACAGTTACATCTCTACTTCCCTGGAGATAAGCGTAATGATTTTGTTAGCAATCCTTGGTACTTACTGTTTACCACTGTTCATATTGCCTACAAACACGTAGAAACTATGTAATTTTGTATGGCTATTTTACTGAATAAATATTTATCTATCTATCAAATTTAAGTAATGAAAGATACTAAGAATCCAGTCCTTGGAATTTGGTTTTCAAAGATAAGTACGACATTTTTCCCCCCAAGAAAGAGACGAGAAAAACTCTTTAGTTAATTAGTTTCTCTAGTGCAATTTCGATACCAATCTGGCCGCCATTGTAAGGTTGTAACATTCTCACAGTTAGTGGAGTAAAACTTAACGTACGAACCCTTGGGAATCCCAGCCCGATCTGCTCTCACCACCAGCACATTCCCGTACATCCCGGATGTGAGTTCCATTATTTTATAAGCATTCCGACGACATATGCACATCAGAGCCCGTGCAGGAGAGAGACACTGAGCAGATTTAGCAAAAACAGCAATAGCAACACCGCCCATTTGAAAAGATAGCAATGAAGCGGACCTTGCTATTTTCGGAGTGTATTTAGCAAAACACTAACTGCCCCCCCCCCCCCCCCCCTCCTCACCCCTCGGACACCGCCACACCTGGGGAAGAATAAGTCAAGAGAAAAATAGCACCACCGTCTTGAAGATCACAAAGGAGCGGGTCTTTGCTATTTTTCGGTGGATTTTTAGCGAAACTCCGCTAGATAAGGGAAACTGGGCAACAGATGCGTGACGGACTGCAAGATATTCGGCTGATGTTTTGCTCGATAAAATGCTCGGCAATATTCCTGGGGATTAATGGTTTAGAACTGTGTGTGTGTGTGTGTGTGTGTGTGTGTGTGCACATCTAGTCGTGTCTGGCAGCGGTTAATTGTCCATAAAACTCTCCACATTTATTCACATTTTTCTCTGGTTTTGAATGAGAACAAAATGTGGTCCTCACCCATGTGTTGGCAGATGGTCGTGTGTTGTGAGGGTCTTGTTATACACATTGCTACATCTCAACTATTGCTTCACATAATAAAAATAGAAATAATAGTACTGGGTAACAATAGCAATAATGAATAATAATAACAGTAATGATGATGATAGCATTAACAGGAACATAATAGACATTGATTACCATGCAACAAATATCACATAATCGCTTCATATCTTCCAACACAAATAAGTAAACATGGTAACGGAACTGGACACACTGCTTTGATACCCCTGAGTACAATGCCGACCCCTTGAGTACAATGTCAGTCTAATGAATACAATGTCAGTCTAATGAGTACAATGCCAGCCTACTGAGTACATTGTCAGACCTAATGAGTACAATGCCAGCCTCCTGAGTGCATTGTCAGACCTAATGAGTACAATGCCAGCCTCAAGAATACGATGCCAACCCTCTGAGTACACACACAAGGCAATCCTTTATAAATTGGGCGGCCCCGTTAAGATAATGCACATTAGCAAAACACACGAGAGTTGAGTTTACATACACAGGGGCCTCCGGCAATCCATCTTCTTAAATGGACCTTAGCGTCAAAAATGTGGAGCCCACCAGCAGAAAGTATCTCACTTCGTCCAGAAAAAAAAACAACCAAACAAACATAACACAGCTGTTTATCTTGGTAGCAGACAAACACGCCAAACACACACACTCTCCTAATTAGATTAAAACAAACATGTGTAACTGTAAACAAAAATATAGTTTGGGTTGTTATTGAAGTAGACATTGGAAGAAATACGTGTAGTAGTTGTATATTAGGATATAACACACAATCTGATATACACACAGCCAGATATATACATTCAGTCAGATATGATGATGGTGAAAACGATGATGACATAACAGACAATGACGACATAGCAGAGACGATGATGCCGTAACATTGACGATGATGGTGACCTAACGAAGACGATGGTGACGCAACGAAGACGATGGTAATGAAGACGATGACGATGTAACAAAGACGATAAGGACAAGGACGCCGGGGTGGTAGCAATATGTCTCTCGTTTTCTTTTACAAGATCCAGCTAAAAGCGGTAATGTGTTTATCAGAATGCACACGCACACACACACACAACGACACACACATACACCGACACACTAAACACACTGCACACACACACGACACACACACAACGACACACCAAACACACACGACACACTAAACACACACAACGACACACTACACACACACAACGACACACTACACACACACAACGACACACTACACACACATAGCAACACTAAAACAGGTACTATGGTTCTTGGATATAAAATACAAATGTAAAATTATATACAATGGACCAAACTAACCAAAAGTACTGCAGTTGATGGATGCAAATTTAACAAGGGAATTAAACTTGTTAATACTGTGTGAAGATAAGAGTCCGCCGCAGTACTGTAACACGTAGAGCTGTGTGTGTAATGTGTCTATTATTTACTTATTATGGTAAATAACAAAGATTTAATAATATATGTATATTTTTCTAACAACCACTGTGAAGGATGTTGTAGATAATCCTTCCTTCCATTAAATGAAAAAAAAATACACAAAAAATCCTAACTCTTAACATCAAGTCATGGAGTAAAATGTTTTTTACTCAGGAAGCAAAATTAGGCTTGAAAACAAGGACAGTGTAGTGGTTTGTATAAACACTCTTACATTTTATTTTAAAGGAAAATTTACAATAAATTGAATTTTCTGGACCTTCAAGTTAGTGACCCTCAACTGTGACCTAAATTACAGTTCTAGATAGTGTGACGACGTGGTGACGTGTGTCTCTATAACGAGGTGGTGATGTGTGTATAACGAGGTAGTGGCGTGTGCCACAATAACGAGGTAATGACGTGTGCCGCTATAACGAGGCGGGGATGTGCGTCATCGTGACGGCGTGGAGACGTGGGTCACTGTGACGGCGTGGAGACGTGGCTCACTGTGACGGCGTGGAGACGTGGCTCACTGTGACGGCATGGAAACGTGTGTCACTGTGACGGCGTGGAGACGTGGGATCACTGTGATGGCGTGGAGACGTGTGTCACTGTGACGGCGTGGAGACGTGTGTCACTGCGACGGCGTGGAAACGTGTATCACTGTGACGTCGTGGATACGTGTCACTGTGACGGCGTGGATACGTGTGTCACTGTGAAGGCGTGGAGACGTGTGTAACTGTGACGGCGTGGAGACGTGTGTAACTGTGACGGCGTGGAGACGTGGGTCACTGTGACGGCGTGGAGACGTGTGTCACTGTGACGGCGTGGAGACGTGGGTCACTGTGACGGCGTGGAGACGTGGGTCACTGTGACGGCGTGGAGACGTGGGTCACTGTGACGGCGTGGAGACGTGTGTAACTGTGACGGCGTGGAGACGTGTGTAACTGTGACGGCGTGGAGACGTGTGTAACTGTGACGGCGTGGAGACGTGGGTCACTGAGCTCTGCTAATTTCTGGAAGGTGAAATATGTAAATCGCGCGCCTGAGTGTGTTCATCGTCACGGACCACCCACTTGTGTGTGTGTGTGTGTGTGTGTGTGTGTTAGTCTAGTCTAGTCTAGGTTAGGTTAGGTTAGGTTAGGTTAGGTTAGTCTTCAGGTGAAACAAACAGGGATGGAGATTCTTCAGGTGTTAACTACCCAATCAGAGCTGGAATTTCTCATAATAGATTTAACATTTCGTGTTGTAGCGGAGCATAATTTCATCCATTTATTTCTATGTTGTTTGATTTATCTTTTATTTATAATATATTTTAATTTTTGTTTGTTTAATATATCACACACACACACACACACACACACTTCCAAGACTTAAGAGGGAAATTCGTCTTATACCATCGTCCTGGTGAACTTTAAGAAGGTCCACTTTTTGCCGAAACTCAATAATACTTTCAAGTTATCAGTCTGAGGGCACGTCCGGTGATACAATCCAAACACTGACCTACAACACACAAAAACACACCTAAACACACACACACACACACACACACACACACACCTCTCCTGGGTATCTCTTGAAGGCGTTTTGAGTAAGTTAACTCGATTATCTTTTTGTTTCATTCTTTACCTCTCTCTTCTCTCTCTTTCTATGTCTCTCTTTCGCTCTTCCTCTCCTCTTTAGCTTTTCCTTATTCTTCCTCTTTCTCTCCCAGTATTCTCCTTACCTCTCTCTCTCTCTCTCTCTCTCTCTCTCTCTCTCTCTCTCTCTCTCTCTCTCTCTCTCTCTCTCTCTCTCAGTCCTTCAGTAAATACCTCACCACATAAACCTGAACTACACATTTCACTTCACCAAATATATTTAACTGGAGCGATGGTTTCTGAGTCTGTCTAGTCGTCTCCATCAACAGCAGCGCCCCCTACCGCCCCTCTCCCTCCCCTCCCCTCCCCCCTCTCCCAGGTGAGTTCGGTATAACGTCGGGAACTTTCGTTCTGTTCCTCGCGTCTCTCAACAGTTATACGCGAAGGTACTGTTGGTCATCTGTTACTTAACCCTTTGAGGAGGATGTTTTTAACCCTTTGAGGAGGATGTTTTTAACCCTTTGAGGAGGATGTTTTTATCCCTTTGAGGAGGATGTTTTTATCCCTTTGAGGAGGATGTTTTTAATCCTTTGAGGAGGATGTTTTTAACCCTTTGAGGAGGATGTTTTTAACCCTTTGAGGAGGATGTTTTATCCCTTTGCGGAGGATGTTTTTAACCCTTTGAGGAGGATGTTTTTAACCCTTTGAGGATGATGTTTTAACCCTTTGAGGAGGATGTTTTTATCCCTTTGAGGAGGATGTTTTTAACCCTTTGAGGAGGATGTTTTTAACCCTTTGAGGATGATGTTTTTAACCCTTTGAGGAGGATGTTTTTATCCCTTTGAGGAGGATGTTTTTAACCCTTTGAGGAGGATGTTTTTTATCCTTTGAGGAGGATGTTTTTATCCCTTTGAGGAGGATGTTTTTAACCCTTTGTGGAGGATGTTTTTAACCCTTTGAGGAGGATGTTTTTATCCCTTTGAGGAGGATGTTTTTATCCCTTTGAGGAGGATGTTTTTATCCCTTTGAGGAGGATGTTTTAACCCTTTGAGGAGGATGTCTTAATCGAGGTAAAATTATGTTGTTATTTCTTTTTTTTTGGGGGGGGGGGGTTAAGTGTTTATAAGATGGCGTCAATCTCGCTTAATTTACACATACACCAATTTACGGTCAACTAATCAGTTCAAAAGACATAATTTCATCTTAAATAAACGTCAAGATTTTGTAATTCTTGCCCAAGAACTCTTAACCAATCATCGGAGATATGCAAACTTGCTCGGCCAATCAGGTGTACTGATGTTGTATTCACCGACCAGTCAGTGTATAGACGCTGCTTTTATCAGTCAATCAGAACAGAGTTAATAAATTTGTCGGCCAGTCACAACAGCCGGGCCAGTGTCACAACACAGCCCAGCCCAGCCTCCACGTTTTTAGGATATCAGATAAACTTTCCTGTGAGGCCGCCGTCCGTAAGGCTGGTGGCCACTTGGTCGTGAAGGTGAAGCTGTGGACCACTTGGTCGTGAGGTGAAGCTGTGGACCACTTGGTCGTGAAGGTGAAGCTGTGGGCCACTTTAGCGTGAAGGTGAGGCTGGTGGCCACTTGGTCGTGAAGGTGACGCTGTGGGCCACTTGGTCGTGAAGGTGAGGCTGTGGGCCACTTGGTCGTGAGGTTGAAGCTGTTAGTTGTGGTGGTGGTACAAGAGAAGGAGGGAGAGGTGAGTGGCTGGTTAGTAGCGGTGGCAGCGGTGGCAGAGGTGGTGGTGGTGGTAGCGGTGGTGGTGGTGATAGCGGTGGTAGCGGTGGTGGTGGTGGTAGCGGTGGTAGTGGTGGAGGGGGTCGGGGGTCGGCGTAGTACTGCCTACACCTTACAATGGGAAACCTTTTTTTCCTCTCTCTAAACCCTCGGCCGCCAGCGTTTACCAAATTGCCGTGGGCTTTCCGTTTCGTTTCGCCGGCCACCATTCTTCACGCTGAGCCCCGCGGTCTGTGAAGGTCTTGGCGCAGAGGGGCTAATTTGTATACCTTTTTGGAGATATAACAGTGGTCTTAGGAAGATAATGAATGATTAACAATTTACTGTGATTTAAAATTTGGTGGGATTGTGATTTAGGAATTAGCGCTGATGAGATAGAGGGAGGGAGAGAGGGAGGGAGGGATGCGGGGGGAGAGAGGGAGAGAGGGATGGGGGGAGAGAGGGAGAGAGGGAGGGAGAGAGGGAGAGAGGGAGGGATGGAGAGAGGGAGAGAGGGAGGGATGGGGGAGGAGAGAGGGAGAGAGGGAGGGATGGAGGGAGAGAGGGAGGGAGAGAGGGAGGGAGGGAGAGAGGGAGGGATGGGGGGGGGGGGGAACTGAGAAAGAATCATCCAGGCTTTCTAGGTCTGTAGATTAATCATTGTCACTTAAGACAAGATTACACCTCCCCTCCCATTCTCTCCTACCCCCACCCACCCCTCCCTTCCCCTACTTCCCTCCTACTTTCCACTCCTCTCCCACACACACACACACACACCTCCACTCCCTCCCTGCCATCATACAAACCTCCTTCCTCCTCTTCTCCCCACTCCTTTCCCTCCATTATGCCTCTCCCTCTTCCCTCCCTCTCTCTACATCTCCCTATCTGAAAGGAAAACAAATGACGAAGAACTAAGCTCAGCAAAAACTCAAAGAAAAATACTTTAAATCCATAGAACAAGAAAGAAATGAGATACTTTGGTCATATACTTAGGGATGAGGGAATAATAACATAAATATTAATGAGCAAAGTTGAGGGTAAAAGGGCCAGGGGAAGACAGAGACTGAGGATGGATGACTGAAATTAAAAACTGTGTCCCCAGAGAGATAGAAAACCTTGAAGGATTGATAAGAACAGCCCGAAAACTTGTAGAATGGAGGACTGTGGTCGCCAACCCTCAGGTGTAGGGACGATATTCTGATTGATGCTTCTCCCTCACCTACTCCTCCCCCCTTTCCACTCTCCTCCCCCCTATACCCTTTCCTTCCTCACCTCCTCCCCCCCCTCCATTCATTCTCTTAACTACCCCCACCAGATCATTACTAAAGTCGACTATATTAGTGATTATATTATACATCTATGTAGTGATGATAATAATACTTATGTATAATTCCAGTTAGGTTATATTTATGTAATCTGTAAACACCACTCACCCTCATCTTCACTACACGTATATGGTAATGAGGGGGGGGGGGGTAATCAATAGCTTTTGTCACGACTTCATAAATATATCACTTTGGAGTATCATTGTCCCTTGTGTGTTTTGTTACATGTGCCTGTGTTTGGATTCAATGTCGATTTCAACTCAACAACAACAACTTTACTTTTTTCTTGTTCTCATTGTTGTCTGGTCTTTCTTTCATACAACCTTCTCTTACTGTCCACCACAATGTTCTCTGGGACACACACACACACACACACACACAAACACACACACACACACACTGAAGCTCCTCGGCGTCACCATAGACAACAAACTAAATTGGAAACCACACGTCAGTGAAGTTATCAAATCCTCCAGTTTCCGTCTCCATCTCCTCCGCCGACTCAAGTCCCTCGGAGTTCCTGCACACGAGCTCCTCAGTGTTTACACAACATTCATACTTCCCAAGCTCACCTATGCCTCCCCCACCTGGTCTTCCTCCCTAAATGCCACACAACGTAAACACCTAGAAAAAGTGCAAAAGAGAGCATGCAAGATTATTCTCTCCCCTTCCTACTCCACACATCAAGAAGCGCTCAACACACTGACCCTTTCGACTCTCACTGACCATCACCACGACCTCATCTGCAAATTTGGTAAGAAGCTTCTACACCATCCCCTACACCGGCTCCTACTACCACCTGAGATCCCTTGTCCGAGAATTGCTGTTCGACACCACAACCGCATCCAGCCCATACGTGCACGAACTGATCGCTATAAGAACAGCCCAGTCCCGACCATTGTAAAAATTATCAATAACTTGTAATAAATCAGTGTATTCACTCCCAGTAAACACTGCTCCTTACACTGTCACTATGTTGAAATGAACTGTAGTTTGAGCTATTCCCCATCTAGTTATTATATGTCTTATTTGTGTCACTTATGTTACTTGTATATTATTTGTAATTCGTAACCCATTCCCCAAATATGTAACTGTATATTTTCAGCCTTCTGGCTGCCAAGCTCTTTCAATAAACCGTTAATTATTATTATTCATTATTATTATTAAACTGTAGGTGGTCATTACAGGCAGTCTGGCGGACGTACGACGTGTCTTTTAGCCATCCTACCCGCCATTAAATGCAACCCTCTATTATTGTCACCCCCTCCCCTCCCCTCCCCTCTTCTGCCCTCTCAGAATCACCCAGGGGGACCATCGCCCACAAGCCAAGTTTGACGACAACAGGACCAAAGCTACTGGACCAACGGAATCCTGGCAAAGAGATGATACCCGAGATGGACAAAGAGAGACAAATCAAGTATGGTTAATAGTAATAGTATATTATTATTACTATTATTATTATTATTATTATTAGTAGTAGTAGTAGTAGTAGCAATAGTAGTAGTAGTAATCAGATGCCATTGCTCTAAGGTACGGTTGGCCCGTAGATGGTTTGCCCTCCCAATGCGTGTGTGGCTCTTCCTATGATGGCGATCACGCCATGGTCTGCAAGAAGGGGGGCTTCATATGCATGAGGCATGACGAGGTAAGGGATCTCACAGCAAATATGTTGAAGGAAATCTGCCGGGACGTCATGGTAGAACCGACCCTCCTTCCACTGGATGGCGAGATCTTCCAACACAGGACTTCAAACACATCTAACGAAGCTCGTGTGGACGTCAGTGCTCGAGGATTCTGGACGCGGGGACAGCGAGCTTTCTTCGACATCAGGATTTTTGATCCCATGGCCGCTTGTCACCGTAACCTAGCTCTCGATGTTGCACAGAGGAGGAACGAGAACGACAAGAGAAGGGCATATGGGGAGAGAATTCAAAACGTTGATCAAGGCAGCTTCACTCCTCTAGTGTTCACAACCTCTGGTGGGATGGGCCCAAGTGCAAGATGTTTCTACGCCAGACTCGCGGAGTTGATCTCCGAACAGAAGCAGCAACCCAGAAGTTATGCTACAGCTTGGATGAGATGTCGACTGTCCTTCTCTCTCCTTCGGTCGGCTTTGCTCTGCCTTAGGGGAATGAGAGCTTCTGCCCCTACTCCGACAACTGCTGCAGATATTGACTATGAGGCTACAGTCACTGAATGCCGCATAGATCTGCGGCTCAACTAATTTAACACAGATAGGATAGCTTCTTATGTATTAGGATATTTAATATTAAGGTAAATAAATGGTGGCGAAGGTGTGGCTATTGGGGGAGGCTGGAGGCCACGTAATAATAGTAGTAGTAGTCGTATTAGTAGTAGTAGCAGTAGTATAAAAATTTGCATTTATAAATAACAGTAATAATATTTTCTCAGACGAGGGGGAGCTTCATGTTGTAAGCGACCTAATACGTGGTTTTAACAGTGATCAGGAAGAGGTGCGTTAACAAGAGTTATTGTTATCCATCAATCAGTCAGTGCAGTTATGTTATCCATCAGTCAGTCCAGTTCAGTTAGCAAGATAGTTAGTGTCTAGTTAAGTTAGCCATACAGTCAGTCAATCCAGCTAACTTATTCATCAGTCAATCCTGTTAAATTAGACTTCAGTCAGTCCAGTTAAGTTAGCCATGCAGTCAGTCAGTCAGGAGTGGCTTCCATAGGGGTGACTGCCACAACATAAAAAATTCCATGGTGTTGGGTAATAAAGTTATCAGGGAGTGATCGTTGAGGGGTAGTGACCATATTCCTCCCCCCTGACGGCCTGTGTGGGGGTCTAACGCCATCATTACTTCCTCTGTAAGGCTGCTTTGTTTCTTATAACTGTCTCTCTGTTTGTCTGTATGTCTGGCCGTCTGTCTCTCTGTGTCTGTTTATCTGTCTGTATCTGTCTAAGTTGGTTATCCTTGTTTTCTCCCTGTCAGACTCCCGCCCTCTCTGGTCTTCTCCCTGCTAGACTCCTTCTCTCCCTGCCAGACCCCCGCCCTCCCTGATTTTCTCCCTACTAGACTCCTCTCCCTGCCAGACTCCCACCCTGCCTGATTTTCTCCCTGCCAAACTCCTTCCTTCCTTTATTTTCTCCCTGCTAAACTTCTGCTTACTCTTCTTGCTTATTGTCTGGAGATAATAGGACGCATTTAGCTATGGTAAAGTCACTGCGCATTTCTGACCGCATTTTGTTTTACTCAGCTTAAAATAGCCATGGGTGATGAGGTCAGCTGACAGGGCACAGATTCTCAATTACTGATAGGTTTAATTTTCCTTCTATCTGGTGATGTTAAGAGCGTCGGTAACTGGTCCGGAGTCACCTAAAACATCAGTCCAGTACGATATGTGTTTTCCCTCTTAAGTAATGCTAAAAGAACGCTCCTCTACCTCACAAAGACAAATTTTCTCCTCAGATTGCCGACATAGTAAGGTTATCATCCGACTGACTCACTCACCCACACAAGCACAGGGAGGTGTCGATATAAACGGCGTCAACGTTACACTGAGACTGTCGTTGCTGGATATAATCTCACGTACCTAAATAAGGAAGAAAAAAATGACTTAGGAATCTTGAGCCATTAATCCGGATTAACAAAGATTCAATACGATAATTTAGCGCCATAAATAGTGTTTTGAGAATGTGTCAAGTTAAGGTAGAATCTCAAGCGTAATTTGGTACAATTTGGGTTATAATTTTGAGTTTAAACTTCGGTATGCCTTTATGTGGTCGTATATTTCCAGCTACGAGGGAAATTTAACTTAAGAATCTTTAACAATTGGGATTTCTGGCTGATAAGCTTGACTTACGGCCAATTATTGCTCTTTTATCAAATGCTAACCCAAACGAGGATGATAATTGGTTTATAAGACAGCCCCGCCCATTGGTCAAGCAGGCAGCCAATAGCCATGAAGCTGTGGAAACCGGCGACCCACCAGGAGGAACCACAAAGCCGATTGTTCCGGCTGTCTGGTCTAGTTAAAACAGTTCATCTTGAGGCTGAGTCGCGGCTGTTCAATAAATCTTCTCTGATTACAATAAAGTTTTACTTTCTTGATGGACTTAGTGAGTTATATTTTATTATGGTACTAAACATATCACTTTTATCACTCTTAATTCAATACTTATTACACTGGGGAACAAAATTCAACTTTTTGTCAGTTGCATACATTTTGAAACCTGTTTCTGGGTAAATTGAGGTCACTGATTTCACATATGGCACCGGTTTTGTTCTATCGGGTCTAGTTTTGTTGCGGTGAGTTACCTACCATTTACTACTATATATAGTTAGACTACCATATACTACTGCTAAAAATCTAAACCAGCACACAGAGAGGAATTACCAAACACGTAGAATTAATTTTTAATTACTTTTATTTACCTTGACAAGCATATTTTGGATTCATCAGTTGCTTTTGTGAACTATGCCAGATTTATTCAGGCACAAACTTGCGTTTAATGGACTGTCTTGAATATCGCCTCTCAGTGCAGTCTCGCTGAATGCTCCAGCAATAGTCCGCCATCATGTGAATGTCCCAGCGACCTTGATAACTGTCTTCCATGACTTTGATATCCTGGTGAAAGCGTTCACCTTGCTCATCACTCACGTCCCCCAAGTTTGCCGGAAACAGTTCAAGATGACTGTTCAGGAAATGCATCTTAATGCTCATGTTGCAACATAACACATGGAAACTTTCCATCAAAGATTCAACGAGCTTTTTTTAGTCCTCTGCTTTCCTGTTTCCAAGAAAGTTCCTTACAACAGAAACGAATGCTCCCCATGCATTTCTCTCAACATCAGTCATGGATTGAGTGAAGGCTTGGTCTGTAATCAGCGTCCTAATTTGAGGGCCGTCGAAAATACCTGCTTTGAGTTTTTCTGGCGTTAAACCAGGGAACACTTCACACAGATACTTAAAACAGTCACTGTCAGTATCGAGCGCCTTGACAAACTGTTTCATAAGGCCCAGCTTGATGTGAAGGGGCGGGAAAATAATTTTTTCACGTTCCACTAGGGGTTCATAAATGATGTTCTTTTCCCCAACATTGAGGCTTTCCCTAACTGGCCATTCCTTCTGAATCCAGTGTCTGTCTTTGGCTCTGCTGTCCCAGAGGCAGATAAAGCAAGGAAATTTTGTATACCCACCTTGCTGTCCTAGCAAAAAATTGACCATTTTTAGATCAACACAGATGATCCATTTGTGTTCTTCATATTTGAGCAGCTCCAAAACCGTTTTGATGTGTTCATATTTTTCTTTCAGGTGTACTGAGTGTCCTATGGGTATTGCGCCAAAGACGTTGCCTATATGTAATAAAACACACTTCAGACTCCGCTTAGAGCTACCTATAAGGAGGCACCACTCTTTCGGATCATAACCTGGAGCAGTGGAGCTCCCATCGCGGTGACTAATCCAGAAATAAAATAATTGTTTTAATGAAATAAAATAATAATGCACACACAAATCTATATTTGACGCACTGATATAATTAAGAATTATATTTGATGAATGTAAACTAATATGCTTATTACCTCCCTTTGCTATTTTCAGAATCTGTGACCTGATATTTAAATTGCCGCGTAGCATCAAAACTAGACCTGATCTGCACAAACGAATGCCATTTTCAGAATCTGTGACCTCAAATCTACCAGAATCAAGTGTCAGAACTCATGCAACCGAAAGTGTGTTCCCCAGTGAATTATTGATGGTATTTTTATTGATTATATTATTCGTGTTTACATTGTTATCAATACTATTGAAATGCCGCTTACTATCTTATTACTATTTTTGTTATTATTATTACTACTACTACTATTAACTTTATCATTATTACTCTCATTAACATTATTAAACATATTATCGCTATTACTATATTTGTCTCCTCTAAATAGAACAGAAAACATTGAGTAAATTCTTTGACTTTTTTTCCGCCTCAAAAACTAATACAATCTGAGCTTATATGTAAAAACATTATAATTCGTATAATAATAATCCAACAGGTGTCTTAGCTATTAGTTTTACCTGTAAAAAGCGGTAAAACAAGGGGAGCTGAGGAGACGTGTGTGTGTGTGTGTGTGGTGTGAGTGTGTACTGTAGGATGTCTGATGAACGCTGCAACATAAGCCGCATTTTCTCTCATGAACGCCCTTGTTGTGTTGGCGTGAGGTGAGTTACACTGGAGTCTTGTACGTCCAAACAGACTCAGCGTATATCTAACAGCCAGTTGACGCAGCATAGTGAATACTAAAACACGGTGCTCTTATTACCAAATCTCTTATTATTATTATTATTATTATTATTATTATTGTTAAAATATAAACAACGTCTGATCAATTCCATCTTTCATTCTCATTTACCCTTAATTATCAATAACTAACTAAAGATGTAAAATATCCAGCAAATATCCTGGATCACGTGATATGAGACGCGCTCCTCGGCGTGCCCACGCTTCCCCAGTAGCGAAAAACCGTGGCATAGGGTAGACGTGTCCATTCGTTCTCTAGCCTTGACACTTGTCTAGTGCCTTGTCCAGTCTTCTGCAATGTCCTAGGGGTATCAGGTATTAGTGACACGTTTAGTTAGGCCTAGGAAGGGATCCTGGTGGTAAGGAATCTCCTGTTTGGTAGGAAATAATCATTTTGTAGTGATTGTTGTATATATATATATTTCGTATGTCTGTGTAATATAGTAATGTTAAGTAATATTCGTTTGGTCTAACTCCTTACGGTATATTTTCGCCCTTCCGGCATGACTTATTTTATTATACAATTACTTGTTCCCTTAAATTCATGTTTGCTAGTCATTACTCCCTTTAGAACATAAATTGAATTAATTAATTATCTTCCCTTTTGTGATTCACTTATTTCAACTTGTTCATACTTCTTCAAGTACATTTAGTTGAGTAGGTTTTTTGTGGGGATAATGATTGCCGTGTTCCCTATTTGTTCCTTTATTTATTAATAACTTGGGGTAGGTTTCACTCGCCAAGTATAAAGGGTAGTGGGATCACGACAGTGTCTCAGAACATACATTGCAGGTACCTCCGACCTCTTCGTTGTCTGTAGAGGAGGTACTGGATATTCTACAACGGTACATTAAAGGGCAGCGGAATGAAGCTCTGAGCGGGAGGGAATTGCTTAGCTGCAGGCAGATGGAGGGTGAGACTTTTGACGCCTTTTATGTACGACTCAAGCGAGCCTCGGAAGAGGTAGATATATGTCCAGGTAACCACCAGCAGTGCAAGGAGACCCAGTTGAAGCAGGTGATCCTGATGGGTGTTAAGGACAAGGAACTTGTCCAACGCCTCACCTCCCTCGACTCTTCCTCTTCTCTCAAGGATGTGTTGACGGTGTGTCGCTCCTATGAGGCTGCCAGGTGTGCCACCTCTGCCATCCGAGCTCCCCCTACAGCTGTACGTGCTGTGTCCCGGTAAAAGAAGGACAAGAAGTCTGCTCCTACGCCTTCGCCCACCACGTCCACGCCCGGTTCATTTTGTAACAACTGTGGTAAGCAGCATGGAACACAGGTGTGTCCAGCTGCTGAGTCTACATGCAACAGTTGCGACCGTAAGGGCCACTGGTCACTCACAGTACGGTGCCCAGCTAAACGCGTCCAGTGCAATGTGTGCGGTCGTCTGGGCCACTATGACAAGTGTTGCCCTACCAACAAACCTAAGGTACAGCGTCGGCGGAAGCTTCAGCGCCCTTCCACCAGTGAGGACCGCCCACAGTCTTCCAATCAGAAGCATGACGACCCTGGACAACGCTCGAGCCATATTAGGAATGTGTGCTCCCCCCCTGCGTCCCAGGACCAAAGTCCCCCAGTACATCAGTGTCATCGTGACCTACGGCAGTGTGTCATCCCGTCTTCAGATGTTGCCCAACACCAGCGCTGATGCTACAGTCATCGGTCCCCAGCATTCGCAATTCTTGGGGCTCTCTCCAAGTGATCTAGGATCGCCCCCCAAGGATCTCCGCTTCACGGCAGATGGTTCACAGATGACCCCGGCCCTAGGTTCACTCCAAGCACAAGTCACCTTTGGCAACAGGTCGTGTCAAGCCTGGATTGATGTGTATAACGGTGTCCCGACTCCTTTGCTGTCTTACAGACATTGTCAAGAGTTGGCCATCATCTCCCAGGACTTCCCCAAACCCATTCTCGAGGTAAAACACGCCAACAGGGTGCAAGAAGGGAGCAGCAGCGACCCTGCTGCCGCCCTACCCCTGCCTCTTGCCAGTGACACCTCTCCTTCGGATGCTCGGAAGTACTTCCTGAAGGAATTCAGCGACGTTCTGGTTACCAAGTCCGCTCTGGAATCCAAGCCTCTCAAGAAGATGGTAGGTCCCCCATGAGGATCCACCTGAGGGACGACGCGAAGCCCTTCGCTATTTACACCCCTCGACTGGTCCCCCTGGCCTTCCGCGAGGCGGTCAAAAACGAGCTGGACTCCATGGTCGCCCAAGAAATTATTGCACCAGCGGGTGATGACCCGTCTCCATGGTGTCACCCTATGGTAGTCGTCGCAAAACCCAAAGGTGGTGTTTGGATCACCACTGACCTCTCCAAGCTCAACAGCCATGTGTCTCATCCTGCGCACCCTTCTCCCACGCCTTTGCAGCTATACGCAGTGTGAACCCGAAGGTGCGCTTCTTCACGACGATGGACGCCCTGTGTGGATACTGGCAGATAGAGCTTGCCGAAGAAGACCGACCACTTACAACTTTCATCACCCCGCATGGACGTTACAGTTATTGCCGTGGCCCCATGGGATTCGCCGCTACAGGAGACGCTTTCTGTCTTCGAGGTGATATGGCTCTACAATGTCTGGCAAACTGCGTGAAAGTGGTCGACGACATACTCGTGTACGACGAGGATTATATGGATCACCTCTGCCGTATCTACGAGGTACTCAACAGGTGCCGGAAGCACGGCATCACCCTAAATGCCGACAAGTTTGTTCTGGCCAGCTCTTCAGTTGATTTTTGTGGGTACACCCTCTCAGGGAATGGTATCGCAGCTGACCCGGAAAAGGTCCGCGCCATCACGGATTTTCCCACCCCTGCTAACCTCACCGACTTGAGGTCCTTCATCGGTCTCGTAAACCAGTTAGCAGAGTTTTCGTCGGACATCTCCACAGCTGCCCAACCACTTCGCCCCCTGATGAGCCCCAAGAGGACATTCCTGTGGACCCCCGACCACGACAAGGCCTTACAGCAAGTGAAACAGGCCCTGTCTAGTCCACCTGTCCTCGCCACGTTTGACCCAGCCTTGCCGACGGTTCTGCAGACAGATGCCTCACGCTTGTACGGCGTGGGATACGCCGTATTGCAGGATCATGGTGGAGGGCAGTTCCAGCTCGTCCAGTGTGGGTCTCGTTTCCTCTCTGACACCGAGACGCGCTACGCCACTATTGAGTTGGAGCTGTTGGCTGTGGTTTAGGTGATGTCCAAGTGCAGGTTTTACCTCATAGGCCTGCAACACTTTCACCTAGTGACCGACCATCGCCCGCTTGTCCCGATCCTCAACCACTGCACGCTGGACGCCGTTGAGGACCCTCGCCTCCAGCGTCTGAAAGAGAAGCTCTCGGCGTACATCTTCACAGCAGTGTGGCGTGCTGGTAAGGAGCTCTGCATCCCTGATGCCTTATCCCGCTCTCCTGTCAGCCGCCCTACTCCAGAAGACCATGTGCTCGACGCCGACCTCGCTCCTTCCGTCAGGACTGTGGTCGCTCTACACGCCGTCCAATCCCTTCGTTCGGACCTGTCACCAGATGACGACAAGGCAATGGAGGACCTTCGAACAGCGGCCCAAGATAACCCTTCCTACGTCCGACTCGTCGAGTGTGTGAGAAATGGATTTTCTAGCAACCGCTACGATCTTCACAACACCCTGCTCCCGTATTGGAAATTCCGCGATGAACTCTACTGCGACGGAGACCTTGTTCTGTACAGAGCACGTGTAGTTGTCCCTGTTGCATCACGTCCCCACGTCTTGGCTCGCCTTCATGACAGTCACCGTGGAGCTGAGGCCACCAAACGACGTGCATGACAGACTGTTTTCTGGCCCGGCATAAACTCCGACATCTCCAATGTTGTCCGTGCGTGTGAGCCCTGCCAAGTATTACAACCCAGCCAGCAGCAGGAACCCTTCATGAGTGACGACAACCCCACCCGCCCCTTTGAGTCTGTGTCGGCCGACTTTTCCTCTGTGTCAGGAAAGTCCTTCTTTGTTATCGTCGACCGTCTCTCTGGTTGGCCGGTTGTCATCAAGTGCGGTAATGAAACGACGTCTGCCGCCACCATCAGCAAGTTCCGCCACTACTTCCGTGACGTGGACGTTCCTGTGCGCCTGCGAACCGAAGGAGGGCCTCAGTTCACAAGGCGGGACTTTGCTGTGTTCCTTGACTGATGGGGAGTCCGGCATGTGTTGTCATCGCCCCATTACCCGCAGTACAACGGCCACGCTGAGGCTGCTGTCAAATCCTTGAAGCACCTCATCCTTAAGGTGGCCCCTTCTGGGAATACTGACTGCGAGGCCTTCGACCGGGGTCTTCTGGAACTCCGCAACACACCTAACTACACCGGACGCTCCCCTGCCCAGGTTTTGTATGGACGCCCCCTTTGTTCTTGTGTCCCTGCTCACCCTCAATCCTTCTCCAAGGAGTGGCAGGCCAAGACAGAGGATTGTGATCGCCGAGCCGCCGAACGTGTTCAAGACGTCGTCGCCCGCTACAACGACCACGCCCGTTCTCTCCCCAGGTTGAGTGTCGGCACCCAATTCCGTGTTCAGGACCCGACCTCCCTACATTGGGACAAAGTAGGCGTAGTCATGGGTCTCGGTAGGTCACGGGACTACCAGGTGCGATTACCCAGTGGTCGTGTATGGTGGAGGAACCGCCGTTTTCACTGCCCCGTAACAACGCCTTCTGATGACCCCGCCACCAGTGTTGAGTCCCATACCCTTCCCAGTGATCAAGTCCCTCGACGCTCAGAACGGATCCAAAAGAAAAGGTCCGCTCAAGACTTTGCTATGAGCGTATAGGGGGGAGGGAGGTGTATCTATATTCTGTATGCTATGTATATTATGTATGTGCTCCATTTATATACTATTTATTCAGACTACCTAGTAGCGTGTGGCAATGTATTTATCAATGTCCCACATGCCTAATTAATGTGCCTGGCGACATATGGAAGCTGTTAATGTATCACTTGCCATACGTCGCCAAGAGAGCAGTTGACCAGCAGACAGGTTGAGGAGCGTTACTCCCCTTGTGTACATATCTCTTATCACATAAATCGAATCTACAAAATTTATACAGGTGTTTGTGTTCGCTCCTGTATATAGAACTTAATACCCAGAACACGAACAACTAGGACATCATATTACGTTACTAGACACTGATTCTCGGATACGAACATGAAATGAATACACTTTTCACGTAAGTAACTCATCCCATGGAAAGCTCTGACAAAAACTCACGTGACCTGGGGAAGGCTTAGCAGGTGGTCCTGGGTTGTCTCTATGGGAGACTGCTTAGCTGGGCACCGATGTGTAGAGGGCAACTCGCTCCCGACCAGAGGCGACCGGAGGCGGCTTGCCTCTGGCCCTCTCTGACTCCTCTCGAGCGGGCCTGGGGACGTCGTAGCTGGCCCTTCCTGGTCACAAGACACACTCTATCTCTCTCCCAAGGGAGGGTTACGACGTCCTCTATATTGGGAGACGTCAGGTTGAGCTGATCAGGGGGGGGGGGGGGCGGCGAAGGGTCTCCTTACGTTTGCCCTCTCTAATGTAGGGTCAGGTCTGGACTTTTTCTGAGACTATAAGTTGTTGTATATTCTGGAGAAATCTTCAGATGAATGCTTGCCTGTAAACATCGTTGGTGGGGCCGTGTGACATGAGAGGCTCTGGTTGATTTGTGGCCCCTTGACTTGGGCTCTGAGGTTAGGTCTGGGCCTTGTCTGAGATGTACTGTAGTTGTGTATATTGGGAGAGAGTCGGCAGGTGCTTCTTACATGTTTGTTGGGGCCGTGTGACATGAGAAGGGGAGCTAGTTGATTTGTAACTCCTTGAGTGGCCGCGCGGAATACCCTTACACTTGACACCCCTAATGTCTGGTCAGGTCTGGACTGTTTCTGAGATGTAAGCTGTGGTCTGACAACCCATCACTACAATATGTGTCTGTCTTATCTCCCCATGTGTCTGTCTTACCTCCCCACGTGTGTGTCTTACCTCCCCACGTGTATGTGTTACTCCCTATGTGTCTGTTTTACCTCCCCGTGTCTCTGCCTTATCTCCCCCCCGTATGTCTTACCTCCCCACGTGTATGTGTTACTTCCCATGTGTCTGTCTTACCTCCCCACGTGTATGTCTTACCTCCCCACGTGTATGTGTTACTCCCCATGTCCCATGTGTCTGTCTTACCTCCCCATGCATCTGTCTTACCTCCCCATGTGTCTGTCTTACCTCCCCATGTGTATGTCTTACCTCCCCATGTGTGTGTTACTTCCCATGTGTCTGTCTTACCTCCCCACGTGTATGTCTTACCTCCCCACGTGTATGTGTTACTCCCCATGTGTCTGTCTTACCTCCCCACGTGTCTGTCTTACCTCCCCACGTGTATGTCTTACCTCCCCACGTGTATGTGTTACTCCCAATGTGTTTGTCTTACCTCCCCACGTGTTTGTCTTACCTCCCCACGTGTATGTCTTACCTCCCCATGTGTCTGACTTACCTCCCCACGTGTATGTCTTACCTCCCCATGTGTCTGACTTACCTCCCCACGTGTAGGTGTTACTCCCCATGTGTCTGTCTTACCTCCCCATTGTAGTGATGGTTTGTCAGACCACAGCTTACATCGCAAGGAAAGCCAGACTTGACCCGACATTAGGGGGGTCAAGTGTAAGGGTATCCCTCTCAGGTGCTCAAGGGTGTTACAAATCAACTAGCTCCCCTCCCATGTGACATGTCACCACAACACACATGTAAGGGGGCACCAGCCGGCTCTCTCCCAATATACACAATGTCCTACACCACAGAGGGGGGCCAGTCTTGACCAGACATTAGGGAGGTCAAGTGTAGGGTAACTCACACGGCCCCACCTGATGACTTTCCCAGAAGATAAAACTTATGGTCTCTGAGAAACGTCCAGACCTGACCTCACATTGGCCAGGTCAAATGTAAGGAGACCCTTCGCCGCCGCCCCCCCCCCCCCCCCCGGCCAGCTCAACCTGACTGCTCGCCTCCCAATATATAGGACGTCCCAGTCCTCCCTTAGTGGGATTCGCAGAGAGAGATACCCGGAGACAGAGCCAGTCCTCCCTCGGCGACACACAGGCAGAGGGGATTCACAGAGAGAGAGTTGTCTTGTAACAAGGTGGCCAGCTACTACACCGAGTCCTGCTTGAGAGAAGTCAGGGGCCGGAGGCAAGTCGCCTCCGGTCGCCGACAGTCGTCTCCGGTCACCTCCAGTCGCCTCCGGTCAGGACCGAGACTTCCCTCCGGCGCCCAGCTAAGCAGTCTCCCATAGAGACAACCCAGGACTACCTGCTAGGCCTCCCCTAGGTCACGTGAGTGTTTGTCAGAGCTTTCCATGGGATGAGTTACCTACGTGGGAAGTGTATTCATTTCATGTCCGTGTTCGAGAATCAGTGTCTAGTAACGATAATATAATGTCCTAGTAACTTCAATAGAAGGTGTTATTAATGTGTCCATGTCATGTTCGTAATAAATAAAGAGTTGTAACGAAGCAGTGTTTGAGAAGTCGCCTCTTAAGACGTAATAGATGTGTATTGACGTAGAAGATACGATAAGTGTACGATAAGTGTAAATAACTATCACGGCCACGCTACCAAAATCTTCCTCTCTTATATACTCTTATACTATCAATATTCTACCTATATGTAATCTTCTTCTTGTGAGATTTGTCTCATTATATTGGTGGCAACGAACTATATATAATTCACGCTTTCCTCGTCCCTTGTTATTGGTAACAGTGTACTTAACGTAAACCCATGCCCTCCCTCATTTTAGCCATAACACCTGACTTGTTGTTTGAGTATTGTTCGAAAGTGCGTGATAAGGAGTTCATGCAAGATATAGTTTCATTATATTGGCGGCAGCGAACTATATGTAATTCACGCTTTCCTCGTCCCTTGCTATTGGTAACAGTGTACTTAACGTAAACCCATGCCCTCCCTCATTTTAGCCATAACACCTGACTCATTGTTTGAGTATTGTTCGAAAGTGCGTGATAAGGAGTTCATGCAAGATATAGTTTCATTATATTGGCGGCAGCGTACTATATGTAGCTCACGCCCTCCTTGTCCCTTGTTATAGGTGACAGCGAACTATATATGTAATTCACGCCTCCCTCGCTTAGTTATTATAATGGTAGCAGCGAACTTAACGTAAACTCACGCCTTCCCTCGGTTAGCCATAACACCTGGCTCGTTTCATCCTTCATTTGATTCAGTCTAAGTATTGTCTACAATTGTGTAATATGTAATTCCTGTGTCGTAGCGTCGTAGCGTCGTAGCGTGAAAAGTGTCCTAGTGTGTCACCGTTACAGCTCAAGTAAATGTCTCTCGTCGTGGTATGAGCGAATTTTTTTTTCCTAGAAATATGTTCAGTGCTTAACGTGATTTCTCAGTGTCCCCCGCGATCTGTGACATTCTCAGTAGCCCAAGTGCAGTTTGAGTGTTGGTCAGTGTTGCACGTAGAAATTGTTTCAGTTATGAAAGCTGTGTCTGTACTAACTGTTATAACTTAACATATCTTTTAACCTACATCCTCCTCCCTGTCCTAATTCTCACCTCACCCTCCGTACCCATCCGTTCCCGCCTCGCTCCGCCCTGCCCTGCCCTGCCCTACCCGGCTCCGCCCTGCCCTGCCCTACCCCGCTCCGCCCCGCCCCGCCCCGCCCCGCCCCGCCCCGCCCCGCCCCGCCCCGCGCCCCGTCCCGGTTACGCCACTCTACACCTCATCCCACCAGGCGCGCATCATGGCCGAATGTTTTGGCGCCCCGCCCGCCCGTGTGACCACCAATGTTTTGTCCTGTGAGTTATGCTTCGAAATTGGTGGTTAGTGTTACTTAATATTGCGATAATTACAGAGCTTCACTCAGTGTGTTTTTATGCTAGTATGATTTGTAATGTACTCGTTGACGCGTAGTGATAAATAATATTCAATGTAATGAGCAGAGCTTCACTCCCCGACCCAACCTAATGAGAATATTGACGTAACGTATAAAGTAAATATTTGTTTTTTTTTGGCGAATGCACTTCCAACTAATCCATCATCCCTTTAGGATTGTTTCTGTCAAATGTCACACACAGCACCGCCCCATGGCTAGCCGGAATCCGTCCACAGCACATATAAGAAGAGAAGAAGCAGCGTGAGGAATGCAGCACCACACCCGCCACGCACCACCCCACTTCTTTCAAGTCCTACCTGGTCTAGGTTTAAGAAGAGTTTATATTTTTCTACTAGGAAGTTAAGGAGTGTGGAATGAAGTGCCGCACAACGAACCCTGGTGAGCCCAGCCAGGGAGGGATTCACCACTGTGGAAGGTGTAAGACTGGACGGTCTTGGGTTTCGCCGACACTCACGTACTGAGGGCGAGGCCTGGTCCGCGGAACCTGCCTTACGAGTCATCTAAGGAGATGACAGCCCAAGCAGTGGACCGGCTTTCATCCCGGCCGGAGGGGGCCGACGGCAGATGAACAGAAAATCGTCTGGAATATGTTGAAAACGAAGATGTATAAAGAAATACAGATGGAGCAGAAAAATTCATCTGGAATATGACGGAAAACGAAGATGTATAAAGAAACGCAGATGAGCAGAAAAATCGTCTGGAATATGAAAATGAAGATGTATAAAGAAACGCAGATGAACAGAAAATTCATCTGGAATATGAAAATGCTCTAAATGTAGAGGAAGTGCAGGTGAACAGAAAAATCATCTGGAATATTATAGAAACCAGGAGGAAGTGAGAAGAAGTCAGATGTGGTGACACGACCTACAAAGTGCGGTATTGAAGAAAGAAAAACGTGCTATGTGAAGACAGAAGAGACGCTGTGCTGACATCAGAAGAAAGTCGACGATGACAAGATGGATAATCAGAAGGTACAATCGACTACCGTTGTTGTGCTGCCAGCATTCCATATTTTCAGATACCAGCTGGATGGAGGACTTGAGCCATGCTGAACCCAACAAATGTACTGATGTTGTTGATGTTGCTGATGTGTAATAAAAAGATATAACACCCTAACATGTGAAGTAGGAGCATTTTGTATTTTGTATTTGATTCTCTGATTTTTGTTAACATGTACTACAAAGAATGTTGTTTTAAAAAGATTAGTCACTTTTTCTATGAGTTCATTTGATCAATGTTTTGCACTACGAAACACACTGTTGTAGCCATTTACTGACTGAGATGAATTATTATTTTGACACTGCCTGGTTAGGCAATGTAACACCTGATTTTGTTTGTAGAATGTGATTTGCAAGTTTGCCTCGGACACTATGCTAGATATGAAGAATCTTTAGATCACTCTATGTTCACTTACTGTGTATGTATTTTATTTTTTTCTCCTGTCATAGAAGCTTTAATCTTGGCGGGAGGTATAGTAAGCTTTGTCAGATCAAACTATGCCAGTAGAAAAACATACATCTCTAATGTTATAATTTATAAAATGTAAGGATGCATTATCGCCTCAGGGACTATATTAGATACTGCACATGATGTTACTGTCTACTTTAAATGTGTCATCAGTTCTCTGAGCATGTAAGCTTTGGTCTTGGCGGGAGGTGTAGTGATGGTTTGTCAGACCACAGCTTACATCGCAAGGAAAGCCAGACTTGACCCCACATTAGGGGGGTCAAGTGTAAGGGTATCCCTCTCAGGTGCTCAAGGGTGTTACAAATCAACTAGCTCCCCTCCCATGTGACATGTCACCACAACACACATGTAAGGGGGCACCAGCCGGCTCTCTCCCAATATACACAATGTCCTACACCACAGAGGGGGGCCAGTCTTGACCCGACATTAGGGAGGTCAAGTGTAGGGTAACTCACACGGCCCCACCTGATGACTTTCCCAGAAGATAAAACTTATGGTCTCTGAGAAACGTCCAGACCTGACCTCACATTGGCCAGGTCAAATGTAAGGAGACCCTTCGCCGCCGCCCCCCCGGCCAGCTCAACCTGACGGCTCGCCTCCCAATTTATAGGACGTCCCAGTCCCCCCTTAGTTGGATTCGCAGAGAGAGATACCCGGAGACAGAACCAGTCCTCCCTCGGCGACACACAGGCAGAGGGGATTCGCAGAGAGAGTGTTGTCTTGTAACAAGGTGGCCAGCTACTACACCGAGTCCTGCTTGAGAGAAGTCAGGGGCCGGAGGCAAGTCGCCTCCGGTCGCCGCCAGTCGCCTCCGGTCACCTCCAGTCGCCTCCGGTCAGGACCGAGACTTCCCTCCGGCGCCCAGCTAAGCAGTCTCCCATAGAGACAACCCAGGACTACCTGCTAGGCCTCCCCTAGGTCACGTGAGTGTTTGTCAGAGCTTTCCATGGGATGAGTTACCTACGTGGGAAGTGTATTCATTTCATGTCCGTGTCCGAGAATCAGTGTCTAGTAACGATATTATAATGTCCTAGTAACTTCAATAGAAGGTGTTATTAATGTGTCCATGTCATGTTCGTAATTAATAAAGAGTTGTAACGAAGCAGTGTTTGAGAAGTCGCCTCTTAAGACGTAGTAGATGTGTATTGACGTAGAAGATACGATAAGTGTACGATAAGTGTAAATAACTATCACGGCCACGCTACCAAAATCTTCCTCTCTTTTATACTCTTATACTATCAATATTCTACCTATATGTAATCTTCTTGTGAGATTTGTCTCATTATACCATGCATCTGTCTTACCTCCCCATGTGTCTGTCTTACCTCCCTATGTGTATGTCTTACCTCCTCACGTGTATGTGTTACTCCCCATGTGTCTGTCTTACCTCCCCACGTGTATGTGTTACTCCCCATGTGTCTGTCTTACCTCCCCACGTGTATGTGTTACTCCCCATGTGTCTGTCTTACCTCCCCATGTGTCTGTCTTACCTCCCCATGCATCTGTCTTACCTCCCCATGTGTCTGTCTTATCACCCCATGTGTCTGTCTTATCTCCCCATGTGTCGGTCTTACCTCCCCATGTGTATATCTTACCTCCCCACGTGTATGTGTTATACTCCCCATGTGTCTGTCTTACCTCCCGACGTGTATGTGTTACTCCCTATATGTCTGTTTTACCTCCCCATGTGTCTATCTTACCTCCCCACCTGTATGTCTTACCTCCCCACCTGTATGTGTTACTTCCCATGTGTCTGTCTTACCTCCCCACGTGTATGTGTTACTCCCCATGTGTCTCTTACCTCCCCATGTGTATGTTTTACATCCCCACGTGTATGTGTTACTTCCCATGTGTCTGTCTTACCTCCCCATGTGTATGTCTTACCTCCCCACGTGTATGTGTTACTCCCCATGTGTCTGTCTTACCTTCCCACGTGTCTGTCTTACCTCCCCACGTGTATGTCTTACCTCCCCACGTGTATGTGTTACTCCCCATGTGTCTCTTGCCTCCCCACGTGTATGTGTTCTCCCCATGTGTCTGTCTTACCTCCCCACGTGTATGTCTCACCTCCCCACGTGTATGTCACCTCCCCACGTGTATGTGTTACTCCCCATGTGTCTGTCTTACCTCTCCACGTGTATGTGTTACTCCCCATGTGTCTGTCTTACCTCCCCATGCATCTGTCTTACCTTCCCATGTGTCTGTCTTACCTCCCCATGTGTATGTCTTACCTCCCCACATGTATGTGTTACTCCCCATGTGTCTGTCTTGCCTCCCCACATGTATGTGTTACTCCCCATGTGTCTGTCTTACCTCACCCATGCATCTGTCTTACGTCCCATGCATCTGTCTTGCCTCCCCATGTGTTGTCTTACCTCCCCGCGTGTATGTCTTACCTCCCCACGTGTATGTGTTACTCCCCATGTGTCTGTCTTACCTCCCCACGTATGTGTTACTCCCCATGTGTCTGTCTTACCTCCCCATGTGTCTGTCTTACCTCCCCATGCATCTGTCTTACCTCCCCATGTGTCTGTCTTACCTCCCCATGCATCTGTCTTACCTCCCCATATGTCTGTCTTACCTCCCCATGTATCTGTCTTACCTCCCCATGTATCTGTCTTACCACCCCATGTGTCTGTCTTACCTCCCCACGTGTATGTCTTACCTCCCCGCGTGTCTGCATCCCTGGAGCGTGAAATTATCACTCCGAAGGGGGGGTTTCGCCAGTAGAGAGGGGTCGGGGAAAATGGGAGTCAAAAAACAAGCAGGTCCTGGGAAGTAGTGAAACAGAAGTAGATAATGCCGAAAATATAGTTAGTTATAATAACAAACATCAAAGTAATAAATGTAAAACAGATAGAAACGGAAGAAATATATTGAGTGTTTATTATACTGATAGTAGAAGCCTGTGTAACAAAATGGACCAGCTCAGGGCCATTGTTAGTAAAGAGAACATAGATATAATTGCAATAACGGAAACATGGATAAATTCAAACAGCAAACATTTTTTAGCAGAATTTCATATTCCAGGATATAACCTATTTAAATTTGACAGAGTAGGAAGGAGAGGTGGCGGTGTAGCATTGTATATCAGGGTGTCATTAAAAAGCTGCAATAAATCAAACATTAAAACAAATAGCGACAATGAAAGTATTTGGGTAGAGATTGGTGAGGGCAGTGAATCCGTAGTCATTGGTGTTATATATAGACCACCTAATTTGAGTAGGAACGATGGTAAATTGCTATGGGAGGAAATAAAGAAGGCATCTGATAGAAATAATGTATGTATTCTAGGCGATTTCAACTTTTCAGGCATAGATTGGAAAAATCAACTTAGCGATAATGAATCTGAAGATTTTCTAGAAGCAGTACAAGATAGTTTTTTATATCAATTCATAAACTCGCCCACTAGAGGAAATAATATCCTCGATTTAGTTCTCAGCAATAATGAAAATCTAGTAAAAGATGTTGGGATTGGAGACGAACTAGGAAACAGTGATCATAAAGCCATATATTTTAACATAATATGGGATGGCAGGAAGAAGGAAAATTCGGCCTTGATCCCGGATTTTAGGAAGGCTAATTACGGTAGCTTAAGGAGAGACCTAAGGGATGACCCTATGGTCAAAAGATTAATCCCCCCCACACCTCCGGAAACTGTCAACTTTGGACGGGATAACCCTGAATTTAATTTAGCAGCTACTTATGAACAATTTATTGCGACAATCAATAATGCTCAAAATAAACACATCCCTAAAAGAAAATTCAGATCGATACGGAACCAACCAAAATGGATGAATAATAGACTCTTAGATCTTCTAGGGAAAAAGAAAGGAGTATATAGAAAAGTTAAGAAAGGCGAAAATCACTTACTTGGTTACTATCATAATCTAACAAGACAGGTAAAAACAGAAATTAGGAAAGCAAAGAGAAATTATGAAATCAAGATAGCAAACGAATCGAAAAATAACCCCAAAGCTTTTTATCAACTGTATAAATCAAAGGTTAGAGATACAATAGGTCCCCTTAAAACTACGACAGGAGAAATGACTGATGATGAGTTAGAAATGTGTAGTACGTTAAATAGTCATTTTCGCTCCGTATTCACAAATGAAAACCTAGCACAGTTTCCAGAAGTTCATAAGGTATATAACGACAGTATAGAAAATATGTTGATGAATATCAATATTACTAGTATCGATGTGCTTAAAGTAATTAACAAACTGAAGCCTCATAAATCGCCTGGTCCAGACGAGGTATATGCTAGAATATTAAAAGAATGTAGAGACGAGTTGAGTAATCCATTAGCAGTTTTATTTAATAAGTCATTAGAATCGGGCCTAGTGCCAGAAGCTTGGAGACTTGCAAATGTAGTTCCGATTTTCAAAAAGGATGATAAATCAATTGCATCAAATTACCGTCCCATTAGTCTCACGTCAATCATAAGCAAGTTGCTAGAGTCAATTATTGCTACAAAAATCAGAAGCCACCTTGAAACATTCAACTTAATTCATTCTTCTCAGCACGGGTTCACCCAGGGACGTTCTTGTCTCACAAATTTGCTTAGCTTTTTCTCAGAAGTATATGAAGCGGTAGATAATGATAAGTCATATGATATAATTTATTTAGATTTCAGTAAAGCATTCGATAGAGTCCCTCATGAGAGATTGATAAGGAAGGTAGAAGCACATGGAATAGGTGGATCATTATTAAAATGGATTAGGTCATGGTTAACTGGTAGGAAACAAAGAGTCAGCATAAATGGATTAAAGTCAGACTGGGGTGCGGTCAAAAGCGGAGTTCCCCAGGGATCTGTATTGGGCCCTCTGCTGTTTGTTATATTCATTAATGATCTTGATTTAGACATAACTAGTAGGATTAGTAAATTTGCAGATGATACCAAAATGGGGAGAGTGATAAATTCAGACAGTGACTTTGAACACCTTCAAAGAGATCTAGATACCTTACATGAGTGGTCAGTAGACTGGCAAATGAATTTTAATACTGATAAATGCAAGGTACTACAGATAGGGAAGACGAATACAAACGTTAAGTATAAACTAGGTAACACGTAAATAGAAAACTCAGTTTGTGAAAAAGATCTAGGTGTATTTGTTAGCAACGACTTGAAACCTAGAAAACAATGTATTAGCGTTCGCAACAAGGCAAACAGGATTCTAGGGTTCATATCTAGGTCTGTGAGTAACAGAACTGCTGACGTTATCTTGAAACTTTACCTAGCATTAGTGAGGCCACACATGGATTATGCGGTTCAGTTCTGGTGTCCTTATTGTAGAATGGACATAGATTCTTTGGAGAGAGTACAAAGAAGAATGACAAAAATGATCCATAATATTAGAAGCCTTACATATGAAGAAAGACTGAAAAGCTTAGGCTTGCATTCATTAGAGAGGCGTAGAGTTAGGGGAGATATGATAGAGGTGTACAAGTGGATGAGTGGGATTAACAAGGGTAAAATGGAAGATGTTCAGAAGCTCAGTAATAACGAAATAACTAGAACAAATGGCTTTAAATTAGATAAATTCCGATTCAGAAAGGATATAGGCAAGCACTGGTTTGGTAATAGAGTTGTGGATATGTGGAATAGGCTACCGAGTGCTATAGTAGGATCGGGGACGCTAGGGAGCTTCAAGACGAAGTTGGATAGGCACATGGAAGTGCTGGGATGGGTGTGAAAGGGATCTGCCCTGTATGGGCCAGTCGGCCTCCTGCAGTATCCCACTTTCTTATGTTCTTATGTTATGTTCTTATGTATGTCTTACCTCACAATTATTAGGATGGGAATCAGTAATCTTCCAGCTGTTGTCCTTGAGTATATAAGAAACCCTGAGACTAAAAGGTATAGTATGTTTCTGTGGGTTTTCTTTGCTTGTAAGATTCACAAATAACTTTGTTTGTTCTTAGCTCAGATTGCTCTTCACATAACAGCACTATATTATTTCTTCATTTATTAACCGAAAATGAGCGATTATCCTTTCATCAAGGAGAAGGAAGGACATATTGATATGTGATACATCCTAGAAGAGACGTGTGTGCTGGTCTCTGCTAGTAGAGTTGAAGACGGCCACGGGAGTGGAGAAATATAGCGAAGGTCACCAATTATGGTAATTTGTGAGACGATTTTACTGAATCTCTCTCTCTCTCTCTCTCTCTCTCTCTCTCTCTCTCTCTCTCTCTCTCTCTCTCTCTCTCTCTCTCTCTCTAACACACACACATCCAATTCAGAGGAACAAAAACCAACACACTAACAGGGAACGCAGAAAGTGTTCATCCACACACACCATAGATCCACGCACTTAGCAAACAAGTGTACACGTGTAAACCATCTCAACCTAACACTTTTCATATAAATCGGACACACTCTAACACACCCAGTGTGTTGATGACCGACCCAACAAGGGGTTATGCCATCATACTCAAGAGGTTAAATCATCATACGGAGTTATGTCATCATATTTAAGGTGTTAAGTCATCATACTCAAGGAGTTACTTCATAAAACTCAAGGAGTTAAAACATCATACTGAAGGGGTTATTTCATCATATTCAAGGTGTTAATTTATCATATTCAAGGTGTTACGTCATCATATTCAAAGCGTTAAGTCATCATTTTCAAGTTGTTTAGTCAACATAATCAAGGTGTTAAGTTATCATACTCAAGGGGTTAAATCATCATACTGAAGGGGTTATTTCATCATTCCAAGATCTTAAGTCATCATAATCAAGGGGTTATGTCATCATATTCATGGTGTTAAGTCTTCATACTCAAGGGCTACTTCATCATACTCAAGGATTTATGTCATCAATCAAGGTGTTAAGTCATAATATCAAGGTATTAAGTCATCATACTCAAGGAGTTATGTCATCGTATTCAAGGTGTTAAGGCATCATACTCAAGGGGCTACTTCATCATACTCAAGGATTTATGTCATCAATCAAGGTGTTAAGTCATAATATCAAGGTATTAAGTCATCATACTCAAGGAGTTATGTCATCGTATTCAAGGTGTTAAGGCATCATACTCAAGGGGCTACTTCATCATACTCAAGGAGTTATGTCATCATTCAAGGTGTTAAGTCATCATACTCAAGGAGTTATGTCATCATTTAAGGTGTTAAGTCATCATGCTCAAGGGGCTACTTCATCATACTCAAGGAGTTATGTCATCATTCATGGTGTTAAGTCATCATACTCAAGGTATTAAGTCATCATAGTCAAGGAGTTATGTCATCGTATTCAAGGTGGTAATTCATCATATTCAAGGTGTTAATTCTTCATACTCAAGAGGTTATGTCATCATATTCAATGTGTTAAATCACCATACTGAAGAGGTTAAGTCATCATACTCAAGGGGTTATGTCAGAGATGGATCTCGTGTGCGACGGTATGCACAATAATCCATGTAGGTCGTACTAGACCGTGATGACATCTTCCATGGTCAGGACGCACCCTGCTGGTGCAACTAATGCAGCTGGTTTGAGAACTTCTTTGATGCACAAGTCCATGCATTGGCACTGCATAGTAGTAGTAGTCGTATGGTTATCCACGCCATTCTGTAAAAGACGAAAACATTTTAATATTTACGTGCAAATCTTAGTGTAGATATATGAGACGAATATGGCTGTAATATGTAACTCTGTACTATTTACCATTATTGATTCAGGTCTCTGTATTATATGTTTTATAATCATACTCCCTTTTGTCACCAAGCGTTAGTTCAGGCTTTGGGCGCATGCGCGCTGTACGCGCATGCACAGATGGAGATACCCAGAGAGATTCCAAGGCAGGACGCTGTTTACCCCTGTCTTAACTCCTTTTTGTGTTTGTACCAGAAATAGAACTTACGGACTTGACATCAGTGTGTTTCCTTTACCCCTGAGTGTAAGGATCACCTGAGTCTCCCACACTTAGTTTCAGATGATAATTGTTAGATACAACTTGTGTATATGGTGTGTCTACGGCTTGTGTTGGTAAGTATTGTGCATCCAAAAATGTCCAAAATACCAACAAAAGCCATATAAACTTTTTAATGTAATTTTAGTACAGTAGATTATTTCTAGTATAAGAATTGGGTAAAACACATAGTTAACTATTGAAACTTATTTTATGAACACCCCCCCCCCTCCTCCCCACAAGGTGCGCGTGCGCAGAGAGAGAGAGAGAGAGAGAGAAAGAGAGAGATATTTTGTCAACTAGTTTCATACTACCCAACATTGTGACTTTTATCATCCCTGTTTATTGTATATTTTCAGTATTTCGCTGCCATGTTATTGCAATAAACCGTTGATTATTATTATTATTATCATTATTATTAATATTATTATTATTATTATTATTATTATTATTAGTATTATTATCATTATCATTATTATTATTATTATTATTATTATTATTATTATTATTATTATTATTATTACACAGAAAAGAAACAAAACAAAGCCAACGTTACCAGGTCACAACCTCTGAACAGGACCAGAGAGTAAATGTCCCTCAACTTCTCAACACGACATAAAACACGGCTCTGTTAAGTAGGTCAAAACACACCGACTCTTGAAGAATATTGAGGAAGCAAATAGAGATAAACCTGTACTGTGTTTTTTCTTCTAATCTGCCCTTTAAATATTTACTTTCGATTACAGGCGCTGAGACAACTTGTGGAAAAATACCCAAAAGAAACAATTTTGGGGAAATAGTACCGTCGAATTGTGAAGGTTTTTGTCATCTGTCCTGAACTGGGTGAAGACTGTTCCATTATGTTGATTTCTTTTACACAGATCGAGTTAGTTTCTCTACTATTTCTATTACGAACTTCATAGGTTTGTTTCCTGTTGATGTTGAAGTTCATAGTAAAGAACACGATCTTTATATTTAAAGAAACGAGTAACTTTCTTATTTCAATCATTAGCACCAAACTTCCCACAAAGATATGTTTTGTTCTTCAGCTATATGTCCACATAAATTCTCAGGAAATAATGAACTCGTGCAAGGCGCCATGTCGTCGTCTCCATGTCCTCAGCGTCTGTGGACTGACTGTCAAATGCGACAACTGGATGGATGGATGTTCTTGAGAATTTACAGGTGTACAATAATCCACCCAGAAACATGAACGAATTTTGTAACTGGTAAAATCTGATTCGTTAACGTGTAGCATTGTTCGACCTGAGGTGCACACATGCCCAAGACTAGACATCTACACTGACAATTTCACTGTATAGTTTTGGATCGTGTGCTGTACCTCGTCTGGTGTCACGCCTTAGATTAGTTTTATGTCTGGACAAACTTAACTTTTATTGCCACAATTTTCCTACTTAATTTTAGTCGTGTAATGTTATCGTGCACTACACCCAACTGTTTCTCCTGAGTTCGTACATTACTTTAGAAGGCTGGCAGATTACCACAGTGAAGGTGCCGTAATTTTAGTTAACGATGAAAGCGAAAATACAAAACAGTAATTACGGTCCATTTATCTTCATGATGTTCAGCTGTGTTCGTTATCGTATATAGTGCAAGAAAAACGGTCTTTGTTAATGAGCTTGAATGTACACTAAAAGTCACCTACATTAGCTTGACCTGTTGTGTGTTGGTATGTGCGCGTGAAGGGATATATATGTATATATAGGTACAGTGTGCGTGTTTGTTTGGGTATTTGTGGACGTATATTGGTGTTTTGTTTTATATGTGAATATATGAGTTTGTATGTTATACATATGAATATGTATGTAATGTATACAGTATATATATATATATATATATATATATATATATATATATATATATATATATATATATATATATATATATATATATGCAAGTAAATCACTGTAGGTGCGCGTGATCTAGGTATATATATATATATATATATATATATATATATATATATATATATATATATATATGAATGTGTATGTGTTTTCCTCCGTTCAGTCTTGTGTATGAGTGCATATACGTATGTTTGCTTAAGTGTATTACAGCGAGTTTGTGAGTCTGGGTAAAGATTCCTTGCGTAGCTGTGTAATGTTGCGTTGATATTATTATGCCTGGAAAGAGAGTGATCCCTAGTAGGTTGAAACTATGGGCAAGTTTCTTTACACCATTTGCCTCTGTCTACCCAGCAGTAATTGGGAACCTGGATGTTAATCAATTTGCGGAATATGTTCTACGGTATTGGTCAGCCAGTGCAGTTGTTGAGTTGTACGGTCTTATTCCTTGACACTGGTTGTCTCAGGTTGTGATTGTTATGTTGACAGAAGCTTTACTCTTTAAATTCAAGGCTAGGTGACCTGAGGACCCGACAACTTGGAACATAACGACCAACCACTAAGTCCGTTTGTTAGTGTGTGTGTATTTGACCATATGTATTTTCACAGTTGTGTGTGTATATAAGTCCATATGTATTTTCACGGTTGCTTACGTGTGTATTTGCATATTACTGTGTTTGTAAATCAGTTAATGATAAATTGGATCGGATATTACAGACTTGGTATTATGCCCTTGTTCCTCGCAATCCAGGAGAAGCTAAACCAAACACCGCCGAATTAATTCTCACTAAACTCGTGTCACGCTCAGCCATAATAATATTAGGCTGTAATGACTAATCTGCCTCAACAAATGAACAAATATTACTATTAATATGGTTGTTTCAACACCAGACTGATCAGCAAGTGTTCTAGAGGACTGATCCCGCTGGCAATAATAAAAATATGAAAATTAAATACCAGTTCGCATATTTTAATCAGGTAAATATGTACAAGAGTTTATTGGCAATGAATACCTGCCGCTATACCTGTAGGGGAGGACCTTGAGACTAAACACACTGGGTGAGAACAAAAGACATCGTCAGTAACCCGGTATTGACGATGACGTAAGACAGAAACATACCAGTTATCGTAAAGGTATATTATTGTCCAACAGTGGTTCACGACGATCATATTCTGATCATCAATAGAAACTGATCTACTACCAACAGTGTTTAATATATTAACAACTTCTTAATCAAGTTCGGTTATGCGTTCGTCTCTTGTTTTCATTAAATCCAAAGGAACCCATTAATACGATCGTCGTCATAATGTGAACGTGGAATGTATTATGATTCTGGGCTGTTGGTGAGGGTGTTGACTCTGGCTTTGTGTGGGAGAGGGCGAGCACTTCTAAAGGGGAAATTTGGTCTAATACCTTCACTAACATCCATCCAACAAGACTGAATGGCGTCGGGTATTGCTCCTATTGGCTGTTCATTATGGAAGTATCAAATAGCCCCGCCCCTTTTCTCTCGTCGTGGCTTGTGATCGGCCAGTTAGAAAACAAATCGTGGATGAAGTGCTGTAGATTGGCTATTTTTTTTTTTCCACAGATGACATTGCCACATTATCCAATCACAAAATCATACGTCATATTGGTGGGCGGGGCTGAGTGTGACATTGCCATATTGAACAGACTATAGGTTAAATTAATTAATACACATAACCGATAATAGATAAATGAATAGGTTTGTACAGTCAGGACCAAAAGTTGGCTCCCGGTGGTGAAACTAAGTCACGGGAATCAGTCTCCGAACTGACTTAACCTGACTGTCATCTGGTGCGGGTGTGTTGTGTTATCTCATTTGGGGTCGATACTGCTTCAGTTTGGGAGGGAGCCAACTTATGATCCCGGTTGTACAATTAATTAATTACTTTTACTGACACAATTCGTGAACCCATAAAACATTAAGACGAAAAAAAATAACGATATAAATCCCTCTACACATACTGTACACTAGGGAGTGACAGTTTTGCAAAAGTTTTCAAAATCTAATTGCTTGGGTTGGATTATTTGTCTATCGGCCACGCTAATTCCGAATATGTTTGAGTTTTTTACATCATTGCATTAGAAGGTTTGTGGATACTTTTGGGTTTGGCATGAAAAACGCAAAAAAACTGTAAATAATAAAGGGACTGGCAATGTGGCACAACCTGTTAAAATCAAGTTATTGAATTGGATTATTCGACTACTGTGTACACTGGTTCATAATATGCTATTGTTTTACAACTCAATGCGCTACAAATTATGCCGATATTTTTGCTGCAAGTCACCACATACGTATATTTCGAAAACCAGGGCCCAATATTACCAACGGCGTGGATAGATTCCGTGGAATGAATTCAGGACATTCCCGCTCATGGAACATTACCAAACTCCGTATATGTGCCAATGGCAGGCCAATGGCAATATTTACAGAGTTTGTTGAGGCTCCCTGGACGGGAATGCCCTGAATTTATTCCACGGAATCTATTCACGCCGTTGGTAATATTCGTCCCAGGACTGATCAACGAATTCAGCCCAAGTAGCTTGACTTGGACAGTTAAGGACAAAATCTCAGTCCGTACTTTTGAATAAAATATTGTTCAATAGGTGGTGATATTGAAGTGCTGAAAGTTGTTTTTTCTGTGTTGTTTTGCAGTTAGTTCAAAGGGCCGCCACCAAGATGGGTCGTCCTAAGATTAGCAACACTCAGCTGCGCCAGGGTAACGATAAGGTGTTCGGGGTTCGGATGCCTCTGCCATCTAACAAGTTGCCTCTGAACAAGGAAGTTGGAAGTGCCCTGGCTTATGAAGCAGAAAACGAGAGGTTAAGGAGAAGAACAAATGCTTTTGATTATATGGATGCCACCAACAAGGTGACTGAGAAGGTACTGGATGTGTATAGGAAGGCCACTGTCCCCACTATCTCTGAAATCAGGGTGAAAATGAGAGTCCACGACCTGTGGAGGATGCGGAGGGAGACGATGATGATGAAGGGAAATGGACAGAAACAGAAAAGGAAGAAAACGAAGAACGGGAAGCTGAAGATGAGGTTCGAGGCTCATCTTCAGCTTCCCGTTCTTCGTTTTCTTCCTTTTCTGTTTCTGTCCATTTCCCTTCATCATCATCGTCTCCCTCCGCATCCTCCACAGGTCGTGGACTCTCATTTTCACCCTGATTTCAGAGATAGTGGGGACAGTGGCCTTCCTATACACATCCAGTACCTTCTCAGTCACCTTGTTGGTGGCATCCATATAATCAAAAGCATTTGTTCTTCTCCTTAACCTCTCGTTTTCTGCTTCATAAGCCAGGGCACTTCCAACTTCCTTGTTCAGAGGCAACTTGTTAGATGGCAGAGGCATCCGAACCCCGAACACCTTATCGTTACCCTGGCGCAGCTGAGTGTTGCTAATCTTAGGACGACCCATCTTGGTGGCGGCCCTTTGAACTAACTGCAAAACAACACAGAAAAAACAACTTTCAGCACTTCAATATCACCACCTATTGAACAATATTTTATTCAAAAGTACGGACTGAGATTTTGTCCTTAACTGTCCAAGTCAAGCTACTTGGGCTGAATTCGTTGATCAGTCCTGGGACGAATATTACCAACGGCGTGAATAGATTCCGTGGAATAAATTCAGGGCATTCCCGTCCAGGGAGCCTCAACAAACTCTGTAAATATTGCCATTGGCCTGCCATTGGCACATATACGGAGTTTGGTAATGTTCCATGAGCGGGAATGTCCTGAATTCATTCCACGGAATCTATCCACGCCGTTGGTAATATTGGGCCCTGGTTTTCGAAATATACGTATGTGGTGACTTGCAGCAAAAATATCGGCATAATTTGTAGCGCATTGAGTTGTAAAACAATAGCATATTATGAACCAGTGTACACAGTAGTCGAATAATCCAATTCAATAACTTGATTTTAACAGGTTGTGCCACATTGCCAGTCCCTTTATTATTTACAGTTTTTTTGCGTTTTTCATGCCAAACCCAAAAGTATCCACAAACCTTCTAATGCAATGATGTAAAAAACTCAAACATATTCGGAATTAGCGTGGCCGATAGACAAATAATCCAACCCAAGCAATTAGATTTTGAAAACTTTTGCAAAACTGTCACTCCCTACTGTACACGCCAGGTAACATAAAGACTGATATATTTGAACCACTACTAAATCATTCAATATCATTACACTCTTTAAATAAAACGAAACAAATTTGGTCAAATAATGTTTCAAATTTGCAACCAGTCAACGTGAACGAGACAATGACGAGATAGGTATAAAATATTTAAATGAAAAAAAATACCTGCAATTTCCATGTCAACTGATGACCTCACGGAAATCATCAAAATGCTTCTCTGAGTCTTAGAAAGAGAAAGTAAAATAATATGCAGTTACGGTCTTTATTCCAGCCTCAGGTCTTATTTATACTTTAGTGTCAACAGGAATCTCCACAGAAAAAATATCCTCGTCTCTAAACAAAGTAATGAGTCTTTATGTTCACTGTTTTCAGTTCATAAATATATCATTCTACACCGGAAGACATGATGGCCTCTACAGTGGCTCTACTATTGAAGTGACCTTATACCAACCTGTATAGTCATGATATATACCGTATAATGTCTGTCTGTGTGTGAAATACTTATGACAATGATAATAATAATAATAATAATAATAATAATAATTAACGGTTTATTGAAATGACAGGACAAGCAGAGGGCTAAACATATATAGTCAACAGAGATGATGAAAGTTACATATTTAGGGACTGGGTCACCTGATTGATAAAATAATATACACGTAAAGTAAGTGGTACAAATATAATATATATTATAACGGGGGGGGGGGGGGGTCATTTAACAAGGAATTTCAGCATAGTAACAATACAAAAGTAAAATTGGCAGGTTGTGAACACACTGGCTAACTACGAGTTGTTAATAATTTTTACAATGGCTGGTACTGGGCTGTTCTTATAGCAGTCAGTGCGTGGTCGTATGGGCTGGTCACGGTTGTGGTGTCGAACAAGTATTCGCGGACGAGTGATCTCGAGCGGGAGCAGACGACGGTGTCGAGGATGATGCAAAAGCTCCTCCCTAAACTTGCAGATGAAGTTGTGTGTGTGTGTGCGTGTGCGTGCGCGTGTGCGCATGCGTGCGTTTAAAACCATTGCTTGTTGTGTCTGAGTTTGACACACGAAATAATTTACCAGAACTGTTAGGCAATATGTCTATTATATTTACCGGCCGCGAGTAAATAATTTCACCTCTCTTATCAACTAAACGGCGCGACTAGTGATAAAATTTGGTCGACATATTGCTGTTATAAATGTTGTGGTCGGTTGTAGCTCCAACATATTCATGAGTGGTTGTTCAGTGTTCAGCTGTTCATCATCCATCATCCAGTGTATCACCGGAAGGTTATTAACCCAATGTTAATGTATATGACATATATGTAAAATAAAATATAATCTGCGATAAACGTTGTATTTTGGGCGGGTGGGAAGTCATGATGTAACTCTGTAAAGTAATGTCAATTAAAGTACTTTTGATTGTAAGAAAACATCTTGAACCTGACCTGTTGATATACACAGAAGTTGGATTGTTTGTTGTTCAGGGAGAAAAAATATGAAAACTCTGTCATTGAGTTTGTTGTGGTACACGTGGACAATTAGCTTTATTCACGGAGGTCTAAAGTATCTTTAAGATTATACTTTTTTATGATAAATATTTAGTGAACAGCCAAAGTGACATCCTTGTTTCTTTGAGGTTAAATTATATGTTTATTTTATAGGACGAGAAGTTTGTGAAGGTTGAAACTTTTACATTTAGGAGCGGAATGACCCGCCTCCAGGGTCTTTATTTCTGGTAATATTTCCAGAGACGAACAAGCTCTAGATGGGGAGACAATTATCTTTCTTATAACATTGTTTTTTGTCGAATATTTTAATAGTAAAGGAACATAACACCGACATAGGGAACCTCTTAGAGTAAACACTACCCTCCTCCTGGACACTGAAGAGTAAAAAAAAGTAGCTGCCTGTCTGACGGATTTTGTCTCTGGTGTGACTGATAGTCCCAAAGTCTAGATTTCACGGGCAGGTTAAAGCGTCAATAGAAGGTAAGATACCTGACGCTGCTTGGATCTTGTGGATTGTTTCTGAAGAAAGTTTTCCTTTCCCCAGTTTCCTCTTATCTGTTCGTCAACTTTTAAATTTAAGTCATATACCGGACCATCGCTCCTTAACCCCTTGTGTACGGGGTTCCCTCTGGGCTAAAGAAAATCGTCTAACGTTAACCAAATATTAAAAGTGGTGTCCCCGTAGTGAGGGAGTTAAGAGATGATCGTTTCATATTGATTATTAATTTAATGAGAAGTTTTATAACCCAGGTGGAGGGCCTTCACCTGTGGTCACGTGGAGGGGCTTCACCTAGGGTCGCATAGAGGGCCTTCACCTGGGGTAGCGTGGAGGGCCTTCACCTGGGGTAGCGTGGAGGGCCTTCACCTGGGGTCGCATAGGGGCCTTCACCTGGGGTAGCGTGGAGGGCCTTCACCTTGGGTAGCGTGGAGGGCCTTCAACCTTGGGTAGCGTGGAGGACCTTCACCTGGGGTGGCGTGGAGGGCCTTCACCAGGGGTAGCGTGGAGGGCCTTTATCTGGGGTAGCGTGGAGGGCCTTCACCTGGGGTGGTGTGGAGGGCCTTCACCTTGGGTAGCGTGGAGGGCCTTCACCTGGGGTGGCGTGGAGGGCCTTCATCTTGGGTAGGGTAGAGGGCCTTCATCTGGGGTAGCATGGAGGGCCTTCACCTGGGGTGGCGTGGAGGGCCTTCACCTTGGGTAGCGTGGAAGCCCTTCGCCTGGTGTGGCGTGAAGGGCCTTCATCTGGGGTGGCGTGGAGGGCTTTCATCTGGGGTAGCGTGGAAGGCCTTCACCTGGGGTGGCGTGGAGGGCCTTCATCTGGGGTAGCGTGGAGGGCCTTCACCTTGGGTGGCGTGGAGGGCCTTCACCTTGGGTGGCGTGGATGGCCTTCATCTGGGGTGGCGTTGAGGGCCTTCACCTTGGGTAGCGTGGAGGGCCTTCACCTGGGGTGGCGTGGAGGGCCTTCATCTTGGGTGGCGTGGAGGGCCTTCATCTTGGGTGGCGTGGAGGGCCTTCACCTTGGGTAGCGTGGAGGCCCTTCACCTGATTTGGCGTGGAGGGCCTTCATCTGGGGTGGCGTGGAGGGCCTTCACCTGGGGTAGCGTGGAGGGCCTTTATCTGGGGTGGCGTAGAGGGCCTTCATCTTGGGTGGCGTGGAGGGCCTTCACCTGGGGTAGCGTGGAGGGCCTTGACCTGGGGTAGCGTGGAGGGCCTTCACCTGGGGTGGCGTGGAGGGCTTTCGCCTGGGGTGGCATAGAGCGCCTGCACCTGGGGTAGCATGGAAGGCCTTCACCTGGGGTAGCGTGGAGGGCCTTCATCTTGGGTGGCGTGGAGGGCCTTCATCTTGGGTGGCGTGGAGGGCCTTCACCTTGGGTAGCGTGGAAGCCCTTCACCTGATGTGGCGTGGAGGGACTTCATCTGGGGTGGCGTGGAGGGCCTTCATCTTGGGTAGCGTGGAGGACCTTCATCTTGGGTGGCGTGGAGGGCCTTCACCTGGGGTAGCGTGGAGGGCCTTCACCTGGGGTAGCGTGGAGGGCCTTCACCTGGGGTAGCGTGGAGGGCCTTCACCTGGGGTGGCGTGGAGGGCTTTCACCTGGGGTGGCATAGAGGGCCTTCACCTGGGGTAGCGTGGAGGGCCTTCACCTGGGGTAGCGTGGAGAGCCCTCACCTGGGGTAGCGTGGAGGACCTTCATCTGGGGTAGCGTGGAGGGCCTTCATCTGGGGTGGCGTCAATACACATAATTGAAGGAGCAGTTTACACAAGAAGAATACCACAAACTGATGCTGTAGTAGCGTCAGTCTTGGCTCTAATTTGGTTATTGAGTTCTTCCCTAGTTTTAAGTATATACGTGAACATATACTGAAGTGTTTTGTTAAAATATGTAAGAAGCGGCACTTCCCTTACAGCCAGCACCATCAATAACACTGTTACTTCAGCCTAAGTTACTACTCTCACCATCCATCAACTTTTGCCTCAGTCTGTTGTCGTATCTTTCACCCAGTCACTCACTCCTTAGTGTCTCTCTTCATTCTCTCAAAATTTCCTTATACAAACATCGTTGATTTTCTTCAGATTTACTTAAACTCTTCCCACATATTTCTTAATTCATTGTCAAGTTCTGAATTTAATATGAGACCTCAAATAATTCCTTTAATTTATTCAACCAAAGGCTAGTAGCATTTATCACTCATTTAATTAACTTAGTTCACTACTAGCCGCTACTTTATTAGCGGGAACAATTACAGTCATAGTCAGTCATAATGTTGACAGTGTTGATATAAGGCTGTATTTATTAGGTTATTCTGTACATATATTACAGGTAAATTAACAGTCACCAGTCTGTCAAAAATTCCTGGACAGTTAAGTGAAGACTGAGAGAAAGTTTTATTTATTGACTCCAATAAGCCGTGTGTGTGGGAGCGAAGGCGCGCCACACTACCAGAAGAAATCTTTTCATCAATTTGTGTGGGGTCGCGCCTGACGTCTTTTTCCACCCAGTTCAAAAACAAATTGAATAACGCCATTTCTAAGCTTTTCCCTCCACTTCTCCCAACCCTTAGTGAAGTGGTGACGCCATTCCCTCAACTTCACTCTTCACTTCCTTCATAACTCAGCTGGCAAACAATTCCCATCGGCAGGAAACAGTCGGAACAAAGAAAATATATTACCTCTAGACCGAAGACCCCATCCAATATTCTTTAATACATTCATTATTTCAGAGAAATTTCCTCCTTGGTTAATAAATGTCTAGATGTTGTGTTTGTGTGAATATACAGTACAACAACATCCAAAAGCAGCTGTGGTGGTGGGCCTCCCTCATCTCTGCTGAAAATCATTACACTCCACCGCGTCCCTGTAATTGAATTACTCTGGCGGGCACAAAGGAAGTTGTATATCCCAGAACCCGTTGAGTGCTTCTTTAGTCACACAGTTCCATCAGAAGTCTAAGGGTGGAATGGCTAAAGAAATATTTTATTCCATTTTTATTTATTTTTTGTGAAAAATATCGAAAAATTATTTCGTAGTTGGTAGTAGTTTATTTGAAAACTAAAGCCAGAAGTCCAGGTTACAGACGTACATCTAAGATTTAACCCGACTTTGCTGACTAATCTTGTAAAATCATTCTATAGATAATAAAATGAAAATAACCAAACATTCTTCTCACAAACTCCTTTGAACTCGTAACAAAAAGTTAAGTTGTTGAGTAAATACAGCATTCTGGATGTTGCATTACGTTAGGAGGCAGAATTTTGTGACGAGAATCATAAAAGGAAGCTCTCTACTATTATTTCCAGCTGGGCGCCTCCCGTGTGTCTTGTTCAGCCCACACCTTCCTCACTCCCACCTCAATAATACTCTTAATATCTTCTCGTAGACACTTAGACACTGCCTATAGGCAAAGACTTTACACAAACAGGTGATGTATCATTATTTTATATCAGGACAAGTTGGCCACAGTAACAAAGGAAAATTTTTCCTCCTCTTTTCTCTGCTTTAATTTTTTCTCGGAACTCCAGCACTTAGCTCGCTGGCGACGTGCGGGGAATAGGAGTCCCTGTATGAATGGTGCAAGCTATTAATATCCAGCATATGAGAAGAGTGGGGCGCCTACACTAGTCCCCTGGGTTACCTGGGAGTCTAGTTAACGTAAAGGAAGTTATTATACCTTTTATGGAGCCCCGAGCCGCCACCTGGAGGGGAATTTGTGGGAAGTAGCAGACGGCCCTGGGGAATGGTTTCATTTTAATAATTATGTGACTTCTCTGAAAAGCCGATCAAACATATACTAATTTATATGTAATATTTCGAATATAAAAATTTCCACAATAAAAGAATAATTTGTGTAACATTGAACTAAAGTCTTTTGAGTTTTAAGTATTAATATATGTTGAAAGTCGGAAGCAATCTGAGTATTTCCAATGATAAAACTTCTCCCTTTCATAAGTTAGTGTACACATTACTCACCTGGGCCCACCATATTATCAGGATTTTTTTTTTCTGAAAAGGTTTAAAAGGTTTTCACTGAGAGCTTGACGTGAAATACTATAGTTTTGAGCTCGGAAAGGTCGTGTAGGTATTGCCTGTGAGAGTCTACCTGAACACGTGGTCATGAAATAAAAGAAATAAAATAATGATAATAGTTAAGAAAATAATATTTTGTCAGGATGGTCTTAAGTGAGTTTTAGTTTTATCAAGAAAATAATAAAAATATTTGGAAGTTTGCAGTAAGCAGTGATGAAGGAATAAAAGCCGGTATGTAGATGACACTGCTCTTATAGCTCATGGCCAAGAGGCTGTGATGGAATATCATACATTATCCAACATCATTTCTCTAAGTTGATGATTTATAACATTTAGCTGAAGAAGAAAAATCTCCTGAAGTATAATTATAATTTTACCATTTTTAACGTCTAAGAGAGAAAGCGGAATAATTATAATTATACTAAGAATTATATCAGGTTCACTTCAGCATGAATTACATTATAGGTCAGCTTGGGGGAGTTTGCTCGTACAAAAGTGTCAGTCATCAAAGTGTAGTCATGCGGGAAAATTATGTAGAGACACATCTCCTGTGTAATTACTCGCTGTTAATTATCCCGACCTTGGTTTTTGTTTTTACCTGTAATGATGATTAACTTGATTACTATTATCATCATCATCGTTAAAATTATTATAAAGTTAATTTGTCGTTTTATTTACATGTAGTTATATAATTTTTGCTCATAAGCTTGTTGCTTCAAAATTATGTTGTTTAAAACTCTCATGTTCCAATTCTGAAAATGTTGGACGTGTAAAATTTGTCAAACATCTTTCGTTTACCTTAAGCTTTAGTTAACATGTTAATATCCCCCAAAAGGAAAAGTTATTTCATTAACATTCATGGATAGTTAAAGGTTTACGTCGTCAGCCTTTTGGAATATAATTATATTGAAGGTTTTTCTTACTTGTTATAGATGACAACCTTAGTTTTTGTTCCCATAAAGTGTCTTTGTTAACAGCGTAGAAAAATTATTTGTAAAAGTAATTGTTAATTATATGTAAAATCAACTGTTAATTATATGTTTAATCACCCGGTAATTATTGGTGGATCACATATAACAGTCAAAGGGCTGCTGTAAGGAAAGAAATTATTTAATACAATTTGGGGTTGGACGAAATTTGATTTTTAAAAAGAGTTGAAACAAACGAGACAATAATTATCATTTCATATATATTTGTTTCAATTGATGAAGAGAAAGTTTCAGTTTGGGGAATAAACAATAATTGTGTGTTAGTGGTAATTAAAATAACACGATGATATATTTCAGACGATAAACGGACAAAGCGAAAGAGGAAATTAATTATTGTTTAACTCGACTATTTGTAAGTTAATTATCCTGAACAGTAAAGAGGTTTTACTCACCATGAATAATGTAGAGATGTATAGTCGGGCAGGTGTGGCCGGGAGGGTTACCTGGAGGGGGAGGGTTACCTGGAGGGGGAGGGTTACCTGAAGGGGGAGGGTTACTTGGAGGTGAGGGTTACCTGGAGAGGGGAGGGTTACCTGGAGGGGGAGGGTTACCTGGAGGGGGAGGGTTACTTGGAGGGGGGTTACCTGGAGGGGGAGGGTTACTTGTAGGGGGAGGGTTATCTGGAGAGGGGAGGGTTACCTGGAAGGGGAGGGTTACCTGGAAGAGGAAGGGTTACTTGGACGGGGAGGGTTACTTAGAGGGGGAGGGTTACCTGGAGGGGGAGGGTTACCTGGAGGGGGAGGGTTACCTGGAGGGGGAGGGTTACTTGTAGGGGGAGGGTTATCTGGAGAGGGGAGGGTTACCTGGAAGGGGAGGGTTACCTGGAAGAGGAAGGGTTACTTGGAGGGGGAGGGTTACTTAGAGGGGGAGGGTTACCTGGAGGGGGAGGGTTACCTGGAGGGGGAGGGTTACTTGGAGGGAGAGGGTTACTTGGAGGGGGAGGGTTACCTGGAGGGGGAGGGTTACCTAGAGAGGGAGGGTTACCTGGAAGGGGGAGGGTTACCTGGAGGGGGAGGGTTACCTGGAGGGGGAGGGTTACCTGGAGGGGGAGGGTTACTTGGAGGGGGAGGGTTACCTGGAGGGGGAGGGTTACCTGGAGAGGGAGGGTTACCTGGAGGGGGGAGGGTTACCTGGAGGGGGAGGGCTACCTGGAGGGGGAGGCTTACATGTGGTGGGGGAGGGTTACCTATGGTGGGGGGAGGGTTTCCTGGAGGTGGGAGGGTTACCTGGAGGGAGAGGGTTACCTGGAGGGGGAGGGTTACCTATAGGTGGGAGGGTTACCTGGAGGGAGAGGGTTACCTGGAGGGAGAGGGTTACCTGGAGGGAGAGGGTTACCTGGAGGGAGAGGGTTACCTGGAGGGGGGGGGATTACCTGGAGGGAGAGGGTTACCTGGAGGGGGAGGGTTACCTGGAGGGGAGGGTTACCTGGAGGGAGAGGGTTACCTGGAGGAGGGGATTACCTGGAGGGAGAGGGTTACCTGGAGGGGGGAGGGTTACCTGGGGGAAGAGACAGATTACAAATTGCCCCGGAGGGGGCTAGTTTATTGGGCACCCCCTTACATCCTGTGCAAGGTGAAGCGCAGAAGCGTTTACAGTGCCCAACTGGGAGGCATGCTAAGTTCATGCTTGCGTTTATGACTCATGCATTAAGGGCGTGGAAGCCTGAAGGGTCATAGGTTTTGTCAGCAAGCTACATAAAGTGACAGAATGATTAGTGATGGGGGGGGGGGGGAAATTCCCGGTACATTTCATTTGCTTATAGCAAAGCGTGGCAGGTCCCTAATAATGTCAAGTGCCGGGCCTGTGACTTGGAGGAGGGATATCTGGTCAGGGAGGGAAGAGGTGTTGGTAACGGCTGGGGATCTGTAGGAGGAGTTCATAGGGCAAGTGAGGATGTAGTGGGGGAGGGTGTGAGAGTCAGGTTGCCCACAAAGTTTACAAATAGTGCGGCCAGGCTCAGGCTTGCCAATGTACTCCCATAGGTACCTGTACCCTAGGCGCAGTCTCATGTACATAATCTGTTGAGAGAGATACATGGAGCGGGTGGACGTCACCTGGTGCGGGAGAGGAGGTCCCCTGGAGCGGGCGGGAGGTCATCTGGAGAGGGTGGGGAGGTCATCTGGAGTGGGTGGGGAGGTCACCTGGACGGGCGGGGAGGTCAGTTGACGTGTGGGGAGGTCACCTGACGTGTGGGGAGGTCACCTGGACGAGCGGGGAGGTCACCTGGACCGGCGGAGAGGTCACCTGACGTGTGGGGAGGTCACCTGACATGTGGGGAGGTCACCTGGACGGGCGGGGAGGTCACCTGGACGGGCGGGGAGGTCACCTAGACGGGCGGGGAGGTCACCTGGACGGGCGGGGAGGTCACCTGGACGGGCGGGGAGGTCACCTGACGTGTGGGGAGGTCACCAGGACGGGCGGGGAGGTCACCTGGACGGGCGGGGAGGTCACCTGGATGGGCGGGGAGGTCACCTGGACGGGCGGGGAGGTCACCTGACGTGTGGGGAGGTCACCAGGACGGGCGGGGAGGTCACCTGAACGGGCGGGGAGGTCATCTGGAGTGGGTGGGGAGGTCACCTGGACGGGCGGAGAGGTCACCTGACGTGTGGGGAGGTCACCTGACATGTGGGGAGGTCACCTGGATGGGCGGGGAGGTCACCTGGACGGGCGGGGAGGTCACCTGACGTGTGGGGAGGTCACCTGACGTGTGGGGAGGTCACCTGGACGGGCGGGGAGGTCACCTGACGTGTCGGGAGGTCACCTGGACGGGCGGGAAGGTCACCTGGACGGGCGGGGAGGTCACCTGGACGGGCGGGGAGGTCACCTGACGTGTGGGGAGGTCACCAGGACGGGCGGGGAGGTCACCTGAACGGGCGGGGAGGTCATCTGGAGTGGGTGGGGAGGTCACCTGGACGGGCGGGGAGGTCAGTTGACGTATGGGGAGGTCACCTGACGTGTGGGGAGGTCACCTGGACGAGCGGGGAGGTCACCTGGACCGGCGGAGAGGTCACCTGACGTGTGGGGAGGTCACCTGACATGTGGGGAGGTCACCTGGACGGGCGGGGAGGTCACCTGGACGGGCGGGGAGGTCACCTAGACGGGCGGGGAGGTCACCTGGACGGGCGGGGAGGTCACTTGGACGGGCGAGGAGGTCACCTGACGTGTGGGGAGGTCACCTGGACGGGCGGGGAGGTCACCTGGACGGGCGGGGAGGTCACCTGGACGGGCGGGGAGGTCACCTGGACGGGCGGGGAGGTCACCTGACGTGTGGGGAGGTCACCAGGATGGGCGGGAAGGTCACCTGGACGGGCGGGGAGGTCACCTGGACGGGCGGGGAGGTCATCTGACGTGTGGGGAGGTCACCAGGACGGGCGGGGAGGTCACCTGAACGGGCGGGGAGGTCATCTGGAGTGGGTGGGGAGGTCACCTGGACGGGCGGGGAGGTCACTTGACGTGTGGGGAGGTCACCTGTCGTGTGGGGAGGTCACCTGGACGGGCGGGGAGGTCACCTGGACGGGCAGAGAGGTCACCTGACGTGTGGGGAGGTCACCTGACATGTGGGGAGGTCACCTGGATGGGCGGGGAGGTCACCTGGACGGGCGGGGAGGTCACCTGACGTGTGGGGAGGTCACCTGACGTGTGGGGAGGTCACCTGGACGGGCGGGGATGTCACCTGACGTGTGGGGAGGTCACCTGGACGGGCGGGAAGGTCACCTGGACGGGCGGGGATGTCACCTGGACGGGCGGGGAGGTCACCTGACGTGTGGGGAGGTCACCAGGACGGGCGGGGAGGTCACCTGAACGGGCGGGGAGGTCATCTTGAGTGGGTGGGGAGGTCACCTGGACGGGCGGGGAGGTCACTTGACGTGTGGGGAGGTCACCTGACGTGTGGGGAGGTCACCTGGACGGGCGGGGAGGTCACCTGGACGGGCGGAGAGGTCACCTGACGTGTGGGGAGGTCACCTGGATGGGCGGGGAGGTCACCTGGACGGGCGGGGAGGTCACCTGACGTGTGGGGAGGTCACCTGACGTGTGGGGAGGTCACCTGGACGGGCGGGGAGGTCACCTGGACGGGCGGGGAGGTCACCTGACGTGTGGGGAGGTCACCTGGACTGGCGGGGAGGTCACCTGGACGGGCGGGGAGGTCACCTGGACGGGAGGGGAGGTCACCTGGACGGGCGTGGAGGTCACCTGACGTGTGGGGAGGTCACCAGGACGGGCGGGGAGGTCACCTGAACGGGCGGGGAGGTCATCTGGAGTGGGTGGGGAGGTCACCTGGACGGGCGGGGAGGTCACTTGACGTGTGGGAAGGTCACCTGACGTGTGGGGAGGTCACCTGGACGGGCGGGGAGGTCACCTGGACGGGCAGAGAGGTCACCTGACGTGTGGGGAGGTCACCTGACATGTGGGGAGGTCACCTGGATGGGCGGGGAGGTCACCTGGATGGGCGGGGAGGTCACCTGACGTGTGGGGAGGTCACCTGACGTGTGGGGAGGTCACCTGGACGGGCGGGGAGGTCACCTGACGTGTGGGGAGGTCACCTGGACGGGCGGGAAGGTCACCTGGACGGGCGGGGATGTCACCTGGACGGGCGGGGAGGTCACCTGACGTGTGGGGAGGTCACCAGGACGGGCGGGGAGGTCACCTGAACGGGCGGGGAGGTCATCTGGAGTGGGTGGGGAGGTCACCTGGATGGGCGGGGAGGTCACTTGACGTGTGGGGAGGTCACCTGACGTGTGGGGAGGTCACCTGGACGGGCGGGGAGGTCACCTGGACGGGCGGAGAGGTCACCTGACGTGTGGGGAGGTCACCTGGATGGGCGGGGAGGTCACCTGGACGGGCGGGGAGGTCACCTGACGTGTGGGGAGGTCACCTGACGTGTGGGGAGGTCACCTGGACGGGCGGGGAGGTCACCTGGACGGGCGGGGAGGTCACCTGACGTGTGGGGAGGTCACCTGGACGGGCGGGGAGGTCACCTGGACGGGCGGGGAGGTCACCTGGACGGGCGGGGAGGTCACCTGACGTGTGGGGAGGTCACCTGGACGGGCGGGGAGGTCACCTGAACGGGCGGGGAGGTCATACTTGATGTAACAGTTTAATACACTGTTGGGTTATGACTGGAGGCGTGAACTGAGAAGTTAAGATTAAAGACTCTGAAAATTTTAGAGTAGACGGTCACGCTCTTACATGTTAACACCGAGTGAACGGTAATATAACCCGTGGTTATGATCTGTAGCCGAACATGGTCGAAACACTTGTATGTTTTGTTAATTATTCTCGACTAACAACACTCTTACCACCACCACCACCACCACCACTACTACCATTATTTCTCCGTTATCTATGGTATTAGTCCACCTGGGCACAGGTTACTGACCCACATCGGGGCCTGGGGGAGGTGGTGGAAATAATAATAATAATAATAATAATAATAATAATAATAATAATAATAATAATATAATAATAATAATAATAATAATAATAATAATAATAATAATAATAATAATAATAATAATAATAATAATAATAAAGAAATAGAGAAATAGAGAAATAAAATAAAAAATAGATCAAAAGCGAGAAGCAATATATGTATATTGTGTTGTCAATCGCAAGAGAAACAATTGAGACCCTGCAATTGTGTGTAAATGAGGCAGAAAGTCTGATCAGCAGCCTGGGACTTGGTCACAGTTTTTGTGGTGCCATATGACAGCAGGGTCTACCATTAGACAATGCATTATGCTTTCAATATCTTCCCAGGAGGTAGTACCTCCCTGTTTGGTAGCTGCCTTCTACCTTAACCACAGTAATAATGTTAACATTCATTTTGTAACACAAAGGACGAGTAAGTTATAGATGTGTGTGTGTACCGACTGTGAACTGTATGATGTACAGTAGTTAGTGACCGCACCGCCACCATGACCTTGTTCCCGTCAGATGCTCTGTGGAGCTCTGTCTTATAGCCTTGATGCACTCTACGTCTGTCTAAAGTGAAGTTAAATACGATAATTAACACACAAACATCAGGTAACATTTGGTAGAGATATGAGGTGTTTTATGTTGTGTTTACTCGACACATTTTCCATTATAAACACTATAACTATTTCAAAGTATTTATTTTATGAATATCTTGTTTAATAGATCTATCTTATTATATAATTTCACATATTATGATATTATACAGGTCTAACTGAGGTCTAAATTTTCAACCAATTACATTTACTGTTTATGGATAAAGAAGATACCAAAAATATAAATATTTTATTATCATAATTTACTCAAATATAATAACAAAGCTCATGGTAATACAGTTTTATCTGAATCATAAAAAAAATAGTTGTTGATCCTTCCTCCTACATCCAGACCTTTCCCGACACAAACACAACATATTTTCTAAAGCAAGAAAAACAAGCGACTCTGTGTTTGGAGATGTTTGTATGCTGCCGTCTGCTTGGAAAATGTTCTGTCTGAAATATAAAACACTTGGTGATGGTCTCTGCTAAGTTGTTCTCTCCTCCGGGTTTATTTTTCGGCTGTCGAGACGGAAAAGAGAAAAAGAGACAAAGTGAGAAAAATACAATATCTTCCAGATCTCTTCCAGAGGCAACAATGTGGAAATGGTTAACTGAAGAGTAAATGTTACATTTAGAGTCAGTATGTGAGCCGCCACCCCGTGTGTCTCCCACCCAGCACACCCCGCCACCCCCTGTGTCCTCCACCCACCACACCCCGTGACCCCCTGTGTCCTCCACCCAACACACCCCGCCACCCTCTGTGTCCTCCACCCAACACACCCCGTGACCCCCTGTGTCCTCCACCCAACACACCCCGCCACCCTCTGTGTCCTCCACCCACCACACCCCGTGACCCCCTGTGTCCTCCACCCAACACACCCCGCCACCCTCTGTGTCCTCCACCCACCACGCCCCGTGACCCCCTGTGTCCTCCACCCAGCACACCCCGCCACCCTCTGTGTCCTCCACCCACCACGCCCCGTGACCCCCTGTGTCCTCCACCCAACACACCCCGCCACCCTCTGTGTCCTCCACCCACCACACCCCGTGACCCCCTGTGCCCTCCACCCAACACACCCAGCCACCCTCTGTGTCCTCCACCCACCACACCCCGTGACCCCCTGTGTCCTCCACCCAACACACCCCGCCACCCTCTGTTTCCTCCACCCAACACACCCCGCCACCCTCTATGTCCTGTACCCAACACACCCCCGCCACCTTCTGTGTCCTCCACCCAACACACCCCGCCACCCTCGGTGTCCTCCGCCCACCACACCCCGTGACCCCCTGTGTCCTCCACCCAACACACCCCCGCCACCTTCTGTGTCCTCCACCCAACACACCCCGCCACCCTCGGTGTCCTCCGCCCACCACACCCCGTGACACCCTGTGTCCTCCACCCAACACACCCCGCCACCCTCTGTGTCCACCCAACACACCCAGCCACCCTCTGTGTCCCCCTCCCCCCCCCCCCACACACAGGAAAATATACACCCGCTTCAACCCAAGTCCACGTGTATTAGCTCAATTCTTCGCTTCGCTGCTTTTGTTTATACTGAACACAAGTTTACCTGCAGAGAGCCTACAGGTAACCAGTCAAAATTCACATTCTCATCAGCAGAAACGTCAGTCAGGTGTTTTGATGTGTGGGGCTCTGTTTTTGTTGGTGTTTAGATGTGTGGGGCTCTATTTTTGTTGTTTTGATGTGTGGGGCTCTGTTTTTGTTGTTTTGATGTGCGTGGCTCTGTTTTTGTTGGTGTTTTGACGTGTGTGGCTCTGTGTTTGTTGTTGTTGTTTTCATTTTCTTATGTATATATTTTTATGTTTTCTTTTTTATCAAATTTTTTTTATTTGTTTTCATATATTTTTAAAATCGTCTCGTTTGACAAATTTTTATTTCTGCGTTTTTCTTCAATATTACAGTTCCATGTAATCTTTGTATATGTGGTGTTATGCATTTATGTATATTTATGTATGAGTTGTAAGGGCTGAGTCCATACATATTTAGGTTGTTTTATGTATATTCGTATGTGTGAATTACAGTATTTGTAAGGTAGTAGTTGAACCATAGTGTTTGATTACGTTGCTCCGACACCAAGATTATTATTATTATTATTATTATTATTATTATTATTATTATTATTATTATTATTATTATTATTATTTATTTTTTTACTTTATTTAAGTTTATTTTTATTGATTGAATTATTCGTACAGTATAATAAGCGTTAGACAGAACATAGGTGAATTTTCGCTAATTGGCAGGTGAACTGAACGGTGTAACTCAGTCAGTATACACACACACACTCACACACACACACTCACACACACACACACGATTTTCCGCCAATTAACGAAGCTTCAGCCCTGACACGTAGATACATTTGGTAGTGTTTCGGTTCAGTCTGGCGGGGCTGTTTGTCGATTGAGCTGTCTGTCTATTGAACTGTCTGTCTAATTGGCTGTCTGTCTATTTGGCTGTCTATCTATCTGGCTGTCTATTGAACTGTCTGTCTATTTGGCTGTCTTTCTATCTGGCTGTCTATTTGGATTTGTCTATCTGGCTGTCTGTGTATTGAGCTGTCTGTCTATTGGGTAAATATAGATACCTACACAAAGACAGAGAGATAAAAAGATACCCACATTAACACCTAGATGGATAGACAGATAAATAGATAGACAGAGACAGTTAGATAGATAGACAGATAGATAGATATATATAGATAGACAGAGACAGTTAGATAAATAGACAGATAGATATAGATAAAATCGACAAACAAGTTCATATTGGTACAAAGTAGGTACAGTATACAGTGTATGGAGTTGCAATGGCAAATAATGAATGATTAGGGTGGTTGTCTTGTATCGATGGAGGTGATTGGTGGACGAGTTTAGGTGCTGGACTGTGAGGGCCTCTCCAACACCTCCAGAGAGAGAGAGAGAGAGAGAGAGAGAGTAAATTAATGGGGCGTTTAAAACACCTCAGATGAGTAATGTTTGGTTAAATGTTGTCATGTGTGTCCTCTAGCCTTACCTGCGAGCCATACCCTGAAATACCTATCCCACACCTGTTTCTCAAGTCCACGTACATATGATACAGTCAAGTTGTGTAACAAGGCATTTCACGGAATCTTATGTGAGAATATTATTTACACGGTGTTTGCATCTAGTCACTGAGCTCTGCATTTGTGGTGTTGAAAAAGAGGATATTCTTATGTACAGTAAGTCTAGCTTTTGTTCAGCAGTATGCTACTTGTACATGTAGCATTGTATGTTATATAAGTAGCATTTGCGTTTACGGTAATTAGAGCCAAGTCCTTTAACATTACAAGTTTATTAGCTATATTCTCATTTGCACAGAGTAAATGTTCAATATATTATCATAAGGGATAATTGTAAATAACAAAACATTCAATTTACCCATAACTCTTAATTTCAAATACCAGTAATACGCTACAGATACTTGAACAAATAGGTCGGTATGAGAGAGTCCAGTCTTCTACCGCTGGTTCAGGAGGAGGAGTACCAAGCCCAATGTCCGACTCTGGAAACACCAAGTTCTCGAACCTCTACCAGCGACAGAAACACCGTAGTGCCTCATGTCGACAAGTCTTCCCTTGTGTTGAGTCTTTCCTCTTGAGGCCTCATACAGGAGTTGTGTACATACTGGCAGGCCAGGGAATAAGGTCGAAGCGTTGGTCGTTGGGTTGGAGCAAATTGGTAAACTATCTTAATTAACTCTTTCTGCAAGCACATGACCTTTTGAGAGTTTATTCTGGCAAACGGCAGGTGATTATTCAGCTTAGGAAGGACCTCTACCCCGTAAAAGCTTAACTTCATTATTAAGGTTTATCTATATTTCACTTTTCTTATATTGTCGGAAAATTAAGATGCTTACATATGTTTATTAGATGTGAAAAGTAAGGAAAATATCTGAGTACTGATTTAAAAAGTGGGTTACAAATGTTAGGACGCGACTGATGTAGACTTGTGTCAGTTATTTAAACCAATTACCAGATTTACACAGATAGCAGATTCATAAACATTCATAGTGATAATTATACAGCACCTCAAATCATTAACACCAGGTGATTTGATTCCCACGAAACCTATCACCTATGAGTCACCCAACAGGTAGATTTATAATTGATATATATCTCATATTATTACCAAATTTATCGTTATATATACAGTACTGTGTATTACCGCGGTAAATACTACTGTAAATCATTATTAATCACTAAGTCACGACTGCAAAGTTTTACAAAATACTAGCAGAAACGCCGCCCTCCAGGAGGCTCATCCTCTTGGCCACGGAAGGACCCCACCCTCCGGGAGGCTCCACATTGTCTCACTGTTCAGTCCCCAAAACTTCTTCTTCCATCAATAGTTCATTAACGGTGTATGTAAGTTCCACCATGTTTTTCACTACAACGGTAAAGCAAAGTATATTTTTTAGCATTAAACTGTTATTATTATATTGTCTAATCATCACTACATATAACACCACCCATCATCACTACATATAACATCATCCATCATCACTACATATAACACCATCCATCATCACGACATATACCATCATCCATCATCACTACATATAACACCATCCATCATCACTACATATAACAACATCCATCCTCACTACATATAACACCATCCATCATCACTACATATAACACCATCCATCATCACTACATATAACACCATCCATCATCACTACATATAACAACATCCATCCTCACTACATAAAACACCATCCATCATCACTACATATAACACCATCCATCATCACTACATATAACACCATCCATCATCACTACATATAACACCATCCATCATCACTACATATAACACCAACCATCATCACTACAGATCAGTAAAGTAGTTTCCGAGATTCTCGTGCGGACACACACAAATAAACAAACAGACAGACAGACTTATTTGTTTTATATATATATATATATATATATATATATATATATATATATATATATATATATATATATATATATATATAGATAGATAGATAGATAGATAGATAATTTTAAGTAGGATAAAGTTTACAATAGACAGTGCGTTATCTGAAGAGCAAAACGGATTTAGACGGAAAAGGAGCTAGAGAAGCTATATTTGGTCTGAGAATTTTGAGTGAAACGGCTTTAGAGATCCAAAGATATTTATACATCTGCTCTGTTGGTTTAGCAAAAGGTTTTGATAAGGTAAAACACAATACACTGAAAGAGATCTTGGGACCTTCGTGAACATAAGCGGTTGACAGCTTTGTTGGCTGTCCTTGGTCAGGTTGCCTAAGTTGAGGCCCTCAGCCTAGCACCAACATATTCAACATTATCAGGACCACAACTGCTATTAGAAAAACTTTCACCGGCGTTGTAATCCACCTCTAAACACTGATTTTTTTTTCACCTTTGATGATTTGTAATAAATCCTCGGGGAAGTCTGGCGGCAGAAAGGAAAGATCTACATTCTCGTAATCATATGTGAGCCTAGGCGGCAAAGGCGCCTTTTCTACGGGGGATAGTACCACAGTGGGGGAGAGTGGTACATTATTTGGGAGGGATGGTACCACAATGGGGGAGAGTGGTACACAGTCTGGGAGGGATGGTACCATAGTGGGGGAGTGTGGTACACTATCCTGGCAGATAAGATTCTGTTCAGGCAAAAAAGTAATCAGGGAGTTGAGAAGCCCGCTCTGGTCAGACATCTCAAGACTGCCGGTTTTAACGCGAGCATTGAACGCACTTACACTTAAACGACTTTTATACAGAGTTGTGGTGTTACTGCGCCATTTTAATGACACCCACGAGCTTGGGTTCCTCCCAGCCGTCAGTGGCATAAGGTAGCCATCTGTCGGAACTAAAGTATTTCCAACTCTCCCATTGGGGAGCTGTTCCCACTGGTCCTTCTGCAGGTGCCAGTGTAATAAGACGGTTTACCCGGAGACCAAACACAGTGGAGACTAGAGGAGTTGTCATTGTGCTTTTCATCTCGTTAAACTATTAAAGTCACTAGACCAAGGTCTAAAAAAATGTAATGCAAAATATATAAAGTAAGAGGTTGGAACAGTGACTAGCCAGGTAAGGTAAAAGTGGTACCAGTGAACTAGTGAGTATGTAGTACTAGTGTTGAAGTGAACATATATTACTAGTGTTGTAGTGAACATGTAGTACTAGTGTTGTAGTTAACATGTGGTACTGGTAGTGTTGTAGTGGACATGTAGTACTAGTGTTGTTTTGAACATGTAGTACTGGTAGTATTGTAGTGAATATGTACTACTAGTGTTGTAGTGAACATGTAGTACTAGTGTTGTAGCGAACATGTAATGATACCAGTGTTGTAGTGAACATGTAGTAATAGTGTTGTAGTGAACATGTATTACTAATGGTGTAGTGAACATGTAATACTAGTGTTGTAGTGAACATGTAGTACTAATATTGTAGTGAACATGCAGTACTGGTAGTGTTGTAGTGAACATGTAGTTCTAGTGTTGTAGTGAACATGTTGTATTAGTGTTGTAGTGAACATGTAGTACTAGTGCTGTAGTGGACATGTAGTACTAGTGTTGTAGTGAACATGTAGTACTAGTGCTGTAGTGAACATGTAGTACTAGTGTTGTAGTGAACATGTAGTACTAGTGCTGTAGTGAACATGTAGTACTAGTGTTGTAGTGAACATGTAGTACTAGTGCTGTAGTGAACATGTAGTACTAGTGTTGTAGTAAACATGTGGTACTAGTGTTGTAGTGAACATGTAGTACTAGTGTTGTAGTGAACATGTAGTACTAGTGCTGTAGTGAACAAGTAGTACTAGTGTTCCTGTGAACATGTAGTACTAGTGCTGTAGTGAACATGTAGTACTAGTGCTGCAGTGAACATGTATTACTAGTGCTATAGTAAACATGTGGTACTAGTCTTTTAGTGAACATGTAGTACTAGTGCTGAAGTGAACATGTAGTACAAGTGTTGTAGTGAACATGTTGTATTAGTGTTGTAGTGAACATGTAGTACTAGTGCTGTAATGAACAAGTAGTACTAGTGTTGTAGTAAACATGTGGTACTACTTTTGTAGTGAACATATAGTACAAGTGTTGCAGTGAACATGTTGTATTAGTGTTGTAGTGAACATGTAGTACTAGTGCTGTAGTGAACAAGTAGTACTAGTGTTGCAGTAAACATGCGGTACTAGTTTTGTAGTGAACATGTAGTTCTAGTGCTGTAGTGAACATGTTGTATTAGTGTTGTAGTGAACATGTATTAGTAGTAGTGTTGTAGTGAACATGTAGTACTAATGCTGTAGTGAACATGTAGTACTACTGTTTAGTGAACATGTAGTATTAGTGTTGTAGTGAACATGTAATACCAATGTTGTAGTGATCATCCTCAGAGTTATAATTTAAACCATCATCCTCAAAGAGTTTCAATTTAAACCATCATCCTGAGAGTTATAACTTAAACCATCGTCCTCAAAGATTTATAATTTAAACCATCATCCTCAGAGTTATAACTTAAACCATCATCCTCAGAGTTATAACTTAAACCATTAACTTCAAAGAGTGATAACTTAAGACACCATCCTCAAAGAGTTATAACTTAAACCATCGTCCTCAAAGAGATATAACTTAAACCATCAACCTTAAAGTTATAACTTAAACCATCATCCTCAAAGAGTTATAGCTTCACCCATCATCCTCAAAGAGTTATAACGTAAACCATCGTCCTCAAAGAGTTTTAATTTAAACCATCATCCTCAAAGAGTTATAACTTAAACCATCATCCTTAAAGAGTTATAACTTAAACCATCATCCTCAAACAGTTATAACTTAAACCATCGTCCTCAAAGAGATATAATTTAAACCATCAACCTCAAAGTTTTAACTTAAACCATCATCCTCAAAGAGTTATAACTTAAACCTTCGTCCTCGAACAGTTTTAATTTAAATCAACATCCTAATTTATACCATCATCCTCAAAGAGTTATTGTTTAAACCATCATCCTCAAAGAGTTATAACTTAACCCATCATCCTCAAAGAGTTATAATTTAAACCATCCTCAAAGACTTATAATTTAAACCATCATCCTCAAAGAGTTATAATTTAAACAATCATCCTCAGAGTTATAATTTAAACGATCATCCTCAAAGAGTTATAATTTAAACCATCATCCTCAAAGAGTTATTACTTAAACCATCATCCTCAAAGCGTTATAATTTAAACCATCATCCTCAGAGTTATAATTTAAACCATCATCCTCAAAGAGTTATAATTTAAACAATCATCCTCAAAGAGTTATAATTTAAACCATTATCCTCAAAGAGTTATAATTTATACCATCATCCTCAAAGAGTTATAATTTAAACCATCATCCTCAAAGAGTTATAATCTAAACCATCATCCTCAGAGTTATAACTTAAACCATCATCCTCAAAGAGTTATAATTTAAACGATCATCCTCAGAGTTATAATTTAAACCATCATCCTCAAAGAGTTTTCACTTAAACCATCGTCCTCAAAGAGTTATAATTTAAACCATCATCCTCAGAGTTATAATTTAATCCATCATACTCAAAGAGTTTTCACTTAAGCCATCGTCCTCAAAGAGTTATAACTTAAACCATCATCCTCAAAGAGTTATAACTTAAGCCATCATCCTCAAAGAGTTATAATTTAAACCATCATCCTCAAAGAGTTATAACTTAAACCATCGTCCTCAAAGATTTACAACTTAAACCATCATCCTCAGAGTTATAACTTAAACCATCATCCTCAGAATTATAACTTAAACCACCAACTTCAAAGAGTCATAACTTAAGACACCATCCTCAAAGAGTTATAATTTATACCATCAACCTCAAAGATATAACTTAAACCATCATCCTCAAAGAGTTACAACTTAAACCATCATCCTCAAAGACTTATAACTTAAACCATCGTCCTCAGAGAGTTATAACTTAAACCATCAACCTCAAAGAATTATAACTTAAACCATAATCCTCAAAGAGTTATAATTTAAACCATCATACTCAAAGAGTTATAACTTAAACCATCGTCCTCAAAGAGTTATAATTTAAACAATCATACTGAAAGAGTTATAGCTTTAACCATCATCCTCAAAGAGTTATAAGTTAAACCATCATCGTCAAAGAGTTATAATTTAAACCATCATCCTCAAAGAGTTATAATTTAAACCATCATCCTCAAAGAGTTATAACTTAAATCAACATCCTCAAAGAGTTATAACTTAAACCATCATCCTCAAAGAGTTATAATTTAAACATCATCCTCAGAGAATTATAATTTAAACCATCATCCTCATAGAGTTATAAGTTAAGCCATAATCCTCAAAGAGTTATAACTTAAACCATCATCCTCAAAGAGTTATAACTTAAACCATCGTCCTCAAAGATTTATAACTTAAACCATCATCCTCAGAGTTATAACTTAAACCATCATCCTCAGAATTATAACTTAAACCATCAACTTCAAAGAGTCATAACTTAAGACACCATCCTCAAAGAGTTATAACTTAAACCATCAACCTGAAACAGTTATAACTTTAACCCTCGTCCTCAAAGAGATATAATTTATACCATCAACCTCAAAGATGTAACTTAAACCATCATCCTCAAAGAGTTACAACTTAAACCATCATCCTCAAAGACTTATAACTTAAACCATCGTCCTCAAAGAGTTATAACTTAGACCATCAACCTCAAAGAATTATAACTTAAACCATAATCCTCAAAGAGTTATAATTTAAACCATCATACTCAAAGAGTTATAATTTAAACCATCGTCCTCAAAGAGTTATAATTTAAACAATCATACTGAAAGAGTTATAGCTTTAACCATCATCCTCAAAGAGTTATAAGTTAAACCATCATTGTCAAAGAGTTATAATTTAAACCATCATCCTCAAAGAGTTATAACTTAAATCATCATCCTCAAAGAGTTATAGCTTAACCCATCATCCTCAAAGAGTTATAACTTAAACTATCGTCCTCAAAGAGTTTTGATTTAAACCATCATCCTCAAAGAGTTTTAATTTAAACCATCATCCTCATAGAGTTATAACTTAAACCATCGTCATCAAAGAGTTTTAATTTAAACCATCATCCTCAAAGAGTTATAATTTAAACCATCATCCTTAAAGAGTTATAACTTAAACTATCGTCCTCAAAGAGTTTTGATTTAAACCATCATCCTCAAAGAGTAATAACTTAAACCATCATCCTCAAAGAGTTATAACTTAAACCACCATCCTCAAAGAATTATAACATAAACCATCAACCTCAAACAGTTATAAATTAAACCATCAACCACAAACAGTTATAACTTAAACCATCGTCCTCAAAGAGATATAACTTATACCATCAACCTCAAAGTTATAACTTAAACCATCATCCTGGAAGAGTTATAATTTAAACCATCATCCTGAAAGAGTTATAATTTAAACCATCATCCTCAAAGAGTTATAATTTAAACCATCATCTACAAGGAGTTATAACTTAAACCATCATCCTCAAACAGGTATAATTTAAACCATCATCTTCAAAGAGTTATAATTTAAACTATCATCTTCAAAGAGTTATAACTTAAACCATCATCCTCAAAGAAATATAATTTAAACCATCATCCTCAGAGTTATAATTTAAACCATCATCCTCAAAGAGTTATAATTTAAACAATCATCCTCAAAGAGTTATAATTTAAACCATCATCCTCAAAGAGTTATAATTTATACCATCATCCTCAAAGAGTTATAATTTAAACCAACATCCTCAAAGAGTTATAATCTAAACCATCATCCTCAGAGTTATAACTTAAACCATCATCCTCAAAGAGTTATAATTTAAACGATCATCCTCAGAGTTATAATTTAAACCATCATCCTCAAAGAGTTTTCACTTAAACCATCGTCCTCAAAGAGTTATAATTTAAACCATCATCCTCAGAGTTATAATTTAATCCATCATCCTCAAAGAGTTTTCACTTAAGCCATCGTCCTCAAAGAGTTATAACTTAAACCATTATCCTCAAAGAGTTATAACTTAAGCCATCATCCTCAAAGAGTTATAATTTAAACCATCATCCTCAAAGAGTTATAACTTAAACCATCGTCCTCAAAGATTTATAACTTAAACCATCATCCTCAGAGTTATAACTTAAACCATCATCCTCAGAATTATAACTTAAACCACCAACTTCAAAGAGTCATAACTTAAGACACCATCCTCAAAGAGTTATAACTTAAACCATCAACCTCAAACAGTTATAACTTTAACCCTCGTCCTCAAAGAGATATAATTTATACCATCAACCTCAAAGATATAACTTAAACCATCATCCTCAAAGAGTTACAACTTAAACCATCATCCTCAAAGACTTATAACTTAAACCATCGTCCTCAAAGAGTTACAACTTAAACCATCAACCTCAAAGAATTATAACTTAAACCATAATCCTCAAAGAGTTATAATTTAAACCATCATACTCAAAGAGTTATAACTTAAACCATCGTCCTCAAAGAGTTATAATTTAAACAATCATACTGAAAGAGTTATAGCTTTAACCATCATCCTCAAAGAGTTATAAGTTAAACCATCATCCTCAAAGAGTTATAATTTAAACCATCATCCTCAAAGAGTTATAACTTAAATCATCATCCTCAAAGAGTTATAACTTAAACCATCATCCTCAAAGAGTTATAATTTAAACCATCATCCTCAGAGAATTATAATTTAAACCATCATCCTCATAGAGTTATAAGTTAAGCCATCATCCACAAAGAGTTATAACTTAAACCATCACCCTCAAAGAGTTATAACTTAAACCATCGTCCTCAAAGATTTATAACTTAAACCATCATCCTCAGAGTTATAACTTAAACCATCATCCTCAGAATTATAACTTAAACCATCAACTTCAAAGAGTCATAACTTAAGACACCATCCTCAAAGAGTTATAACTTAAACCATCAACCTCAAACAGTTATAACTTTAACCCTCGTCCTCAAAGAGATATAATTTATACCGTCAACCTCAAAGATATAACTTAAACCATCATCCTCAAAGAGTTACAACTTAAACCATCATCCTCAAAGACTTTTAACTTAAACCATCGTCCTCAAAGAGTTATAACTTAAACCATCAACCTCAGAGAATTATAACTTAAACCATAATCCTCAAAGAGTTATAATTTAAACCATCATACTCAAAGAGTTATAACTTAAACCATCGTCCTCAAAGAGTTATAATTTAAACAATCATACTGAAAGAGTTATAGCTTTAACCATCATCCTCAAAGAGTTATAAGTTAAACCATCATCGTCAAAGAGTTATAACTTAAACCATCATCCTCAAAGAGTTATAATTTAAACCATCATCCTCAGAGAATTATAATTTAAACCATCATCCTCATAGAGTTATAAGTTAAACCATCGTCATCAAAGAGTTTTAATTTAACCATCATCCTCAAAGAGTTATAATTTAAACCATCATCCTTAAAGAGTTATAACTTAAACTATCGTCCTCAAAGAGTTTTGATTTAAACCATCATCCTCAGAGAGTCATAACTTACACCATCATCCTCAAAGAGTTATAACTTAAACCATCATCCTCAGAGTAATAACTTAAACCATCATCCTCAAAGAGTTATAACTTAAACCACCATCCTCAAAGAATTATAACATAAACCATCAACCTCAAACAGTTATAAATTAAACCATCAACCACAAACAGTTATAACTTAAACCATCGTCCTCAAAGAGATATAACTTATACCATCAACCTCAAAGTTATAACTTAAACCATCATCCTGGAAGAGTTATAATTTAAACCATCATCCTGAAAGAGTTATAATTTAAACCATCATCCTCAAAGAGTTATAACTTAAACCATCATCTACAAGGAGTTATAACTTAAACCATCATCCTCAAACAGGTATAATTTAAACCATCATCCTCAAAGAGTTATAATTTAAACTATCATCTTCAAAGAGTTATAACTTAAACCATCATCCTCAAAGAGTTATAATTTAAACTATCATCTTCAAAGAGTTATAACTTAAACCATCATCCTCAGAGTTATAATTTAAACCATCATACTCAAAGAGTTTTCACTTAAACCATTGAATCGGCTGCTTGTCCAATTAACCAGTCCGTTCACATATTTATATTTGGGTTTTAAGTAACGAAACCCAAACGGTAGTTCCTTTCTTTTATTATATAAGGTTGTATATATAATTCCTGAGTGCATATCAACCGTAAGTCTCACTGTCTAGGAGTGAATGAGAAAGGGACGGCGTTTATGTATGATAAACGTTAGGTCACGTCCTTACGATATGAGTTGAGGTGAGCTACTGAAGCTTAGGGGCATCGCAGTGCGTGCTTACAGAAATGCTGAGCTATGGGTCTCGCCCTCTTGGGTAAGTTGCCCGCTCACGTGTCCATCTCATGTCTTACTCATAGACAGTGGAAAGTTACAGGGTGGTAAATCTGAATATAATATCAAATGTATTGACCCATTTATATAATACATTCTGTTGATGAGACAGGGGCCTATTACATCGCTCGGTTTAAATTATAACTCTGAGGATGATGGTTTAAATTATAACGCTTTGAGGATGATGGTTTAAGTAATAACTCTTTGAGGATTATGGTTTAAATTATAACTCTTTGAGGATGATCGTTTAAATTATAACTCTGAGGATGATTGTTTAAATTATAACTCTTTGAGGATGATGGTTTAAATTATAACTCTTTGAGGATGGTGTAAATTATAACTCTTTGAGGATGATGGTTTAAGTTATAACTCTTTGAGGATGATGGTTTAAACAATAACTCTTTGAGGATGATGGTATAAATTAGGATCTTGGTTTAAATTATAACTCCTAGAGGACGAAGGTTTAAGTTATAACTCTTTGAGGATGATGGTTTAAGTTATAACTTTGAGGTTGATGGTTTAAATTATATCTCTTTGAGGACGATGGTTTAAGTTATAACTGTTTGAGGATGATGGTTTAAGTTATAACTCTTTAAGGATGATGGTTTAAGTTATAACTCTTTGAGGATGATGGTTTAAATTAAAACTCTTTGAGGACGATGGTTTACGTTATAACTCTTTGAGGATGATGGGTGAAGCTATAACTCTTTGAGGATGATGGTTTAAGTCATAACTTTAAGGTTGATGGTTTAAGTTATATCTCTTTGAGGACGATGGTTTAAGATATAACTGTTTGAGGATGATGGTTTAAGTTATAGCTCTTTGAGGATGGTGTCTTAAGTTATCACTCTTTGAAGTTGATGGTTTAAGTTATAACTCTGAGGATGATGGTTTATGTTATAACTCTGAGGATGATGGTTAAAGTTATAAATCTTTGAGGACGATGGTTTAAGTTATAACTCTCAGGATGATGGTTTAAATTGAAACTCTTTGAGGATGATGGTTTAAGTTATAACTCTGAGGATGATCACTACAACATTAGTATTACATGTTCACTACCACACTAATACTACATGTTCACTAAACAGTAGTACTACATGTTCACTACAGCATCAGTACTACATGTTCACTACAACACTACTACTAATACATGTTCAATACAACACTAATACAACATGTTCACTACAGCACTAGAACTACATGTTCACTACAAAACTAGTACCACATGTTTTCTGCAACACTAGTATTACTTGTTCACTACAGCACTAGTACTACATGTTCACTACAACACTAATACAACATGTTCACTACAACACTTGTACTATATGTTCACTACAAAAGTAGTACCACATGTTTACTACAACACTAGTACTACTTGTTCATTACACCACTAGTACTACATGTTCACTACAACACTAATACAACATGTTCACTACAACACTTGTACTACATGTTCACTACAGCACTAGTATCACATGTTCACTACAAGACTAGTACCACATGTTTACTATAGCACTAGTAATACATGTTCAATACAGCACTAGTACTACATGTTCACTACAGCACTAGTACTACATGTTCACAGGAACACTAGTACTACATGTTCACTACAACACTAGTACTACTTGCTCACTACAACACTAGTACTGCTTGTTCACTACAGCACTAGTACTACATGTTCACTACAACACTAGTACTACATGTTCACTACAACACTAGTACCACATGTTTACTACAACACTAGTACTACATGTTCACTACAGCACTAGTACTACATGTTCACTACAGCACTAGTACTACATGTTCACTACAACACTAGTACTACATGTTCACTACAGCACTAGTACTACATGTTCACTACAACACTAGTACTACATGTCCACTACAGCACTAGTACTACATGTTCACTACAACACTAGTACTACATGTTCACTACAACACTAGTACCACATGTTTACTACAACACTAGTACTACATGTTCACTACAGCACTAGTACTACATGTTCACTACAGCACTAGTACTACATGTTCACTACAACACTAGTACTACATGTTCACTACAGCACTAGTACTACATGTTCACTACAACACTAGAACTACATGTTCACTACAACACTACCAATACTGCATGTTCACTACAAAATGAGTGCTACATGTTCACTACAGCACTAGTATTACATGTTCACTACACCATTTGTAATACATGTTCACTACAACACTATTACTACATGTTCACTACAACACTGGTATCATTACATGTTCGCTACAACACTAGTACTACATGTTCACTACAACACTAGTAGTACATGTTCACTACAACACGTGTACTACATGTTCACTACAACACTAGTACTACATGTTCACAATAACACTAGCACTACATGTTCACTACAACACTTGTATCATTACATGTTCACGACAACACTAGTAACTGCACTACATATTCACTTCAACACTAGTAGTGCATGTTCACTACAACACTAGTACTACATGTTCACTACAGCACTAGTACTACATGTTCACTACAACAGTACTAGTACTACATGTTCACTACAACACTAGTACTACATGTTCGCTACAACACTAGTACTACATGTTCACTACAGCGCTACCAGTACTACATGTTCACTACAACACTAGTAATACATGTTCACAACAACACTAGTAATACATGTTCACTACAACACTAGTACTACATACTCACTAGTTCAATAGTACCACTATTCCTGTACCTGGCTAGTCACTGTTCCAACCTGTATTATATAATTTTGCATTACATTTTTTTTAGACCTTGGTCTAGCGACTTTCTTAATAATTTAACGAGAAGAAAAACACAATGACAACTCCTCTAGTCTCCACTGTGTTTGGTCTCCGGGTAAACCTCCCAGGAAAGAGTCGGCGTCCAAAACATTTATGGGTCGAAGTTAATGAACCCAAGTGTTATGGTTTATACAGTAAGAAAACCGTCTTATTACACTGGCACCTGCAGAAGGACCAGTGGGAACAGCTCCCCAATGGGAGAGTTGGAAATACTTTAGTTCCGACAGATGGCTACCTCATGCCACTGACGGCTGGGAGGAACCCAAGCTCGTGGGTGTCACTAAAATGGCGCTGTAACACCACAACTCTGTATAAAAGTCGTTTAAGTGTAAGTGCGTTCAATGATCGCGTTAAAACCGGCAGTCTTGAGATGACTGACCGGAGCGGGCTTATCAACTCCTTGATTACTTTTATGCCCGAAGAGAATCTTATCTGCCAGGATAGTGTACCACACTCCCCCACTATGGTACCATCCCTCCCAAAGAATGTACCACTCTCCCCCACTGTGGTACCATCCCTCCCAAAGAATGTACCACTCTCCCCCACTGTGGCACCATCCCTCCCAAAGAATGTACCACTCTCCCCCATTGTGGTACCATCCCACCTAAAAATTGTACCACTCTCCCCCACTGTGGTAGCATCCCTCCGAGAGAATCTATTCCTCTCCCCCACTGTGGCACCATCCCTCCCAAAGAATGTACTACTCTCCCCCACTGTGGCACCATCCCTCCCAAAGAATGTACCACTCTCCCCCACTGTGGTACCATCCCTCCCAAAGAATGTACCACTCTCCCCCACTGTGGTACCATCCCTCCCAAAGAATGTACCACTCTCCCCCATTGTGGTACCATCCCACCTAAAAATTGTCCCACTCTCCCCCAATGTGGTAGCATCCCTCCGAGAGAATCTATTCCTCTCCCCCACTGTGGTACCATCCCTCCCAAAGAATGTACCACTCTCCCCCACTGTGGCACCATCCCTCCCAAAGAATGTACCACTCTCCCCCACTGTGGTACCATCCCTCCCAAAGAATGTACCACTCTCCCCCACTGTGGCACCATCCCTCCCAAAGAATGTACCACTCTCCCCCACTGTGGTACCATCCCTCCCAAAGAATGTACCACTCTCCCCCACTGTGGCACCATCCCTCCCAAAGAATGTACCACTCTCCCCCACTGTGGTACCATCCCTCCCAAAGAATCTAATACTCTACCCCAGTTCGCCACGATCGAATGTTAAGTGCTCGTTCAAGTTTACGTCGCCAGCCTTCCCCGAAAAGTCATCACTACTCCTCAGTGGAGAAAAAGAACCCAATGTTACAAGGAATCGGATTATAACACTGATGGGAATTTTCCTTATATCGGTTGTGGTGCCGATAATTTTTGGTGTAATGCTGCACAGACTAACCTGAGGGCCTCAACTTAGGCAACCTGACCAAGAACAGCCGACAAAGCTGTCAACCGCTTATGTTCACGAAGGTTCCCGCCTTATAACACTATCTCCTTTATCCTTTTCCTCTCGTGTATTGTGATATTACTGTACCATTAACTTTTAGCTCATTATCACTTACAACTTCTCTCTTTAAGAATTCTGAATATATATTATACAATGTTGGAGATAGAACACAGCCTTATCTTACTCCCTGTCTGACTGTGAACCAATTAGTAAGTTCATTATTTACGAACACTGCAGCCTCCTGTTGCCAGTAAAGATTCTTTAAAATCTAATATCTCCTTCATTAATTCCTGTTTTCCAAGATCTTATCAAAACCTTTTGCTAAACCAACAGAGCAGATGTATAAATATATTTGGATCAAAAAAGCCGTTTCACTCAAAATTCTCAAACCAAATGTAGCTTCTCTAATTCCTTTTCCCTTTCTAAATCCACTTTGCTCTTCAGATAACACACTGTCTATTGTAAACTGTATTCTACTTAAAGTTATATTTTATAAAAGTTTGCAGTCGTGACTTAGTGATTAATAATGATTTACAGTAGTATTTACCGCGGTAATACACAGTACTGGATATATAACGATCAATTTGGTAATAATATGAGGACCCTCTCATTAATAAAGGTTTATCCGTATAATGAGATATATATTAATTATAAATCCAATCATTATGTGGGAAACCACGAGAACAGCAGGTCGCAACTGCCAGTTTCCTCACATGAATATTTTCCTAATGTATATGTTCAGCACCCTTACCCTCAGCCAGAGAGAGAGAGAGAGAGAGGGAGAGAGAGAGAATTTTCTCTCTGATACACTCTGTGTATACGTATGTAAAGTATTCTTCATTGTAAGGCAGAATATTTGACTTAGAAATGTGCAACTTGACACCTGCCAGCGTGCAAGGTTGGGCCGTGACTGGCTGTGTCGCTGAATGGGTGAGGGTGTTAGTGCTGAGGGCGTATACCTTTGGGAAATATGCGTCCCAGACTTCCCACCCGCTGAGTAACAACAGGACACCCAGTTGGCCGAACTCTATCTATCTACGGCTCTTGTCTGACCACGGTGCTGAGAGAAATGGCTCCAGTTTCCCGTGCAACGAAAGCTGCTTTGTGGGTGCTCCATTTAGGAAAACACAGAGCCACGATATCACCAGCAGTGTGTCACTCCTCAGCCCCCCCCCCTGCCCCCGTGTCTTAAGTATTCATCGCCCTACAAGCAATGGATGTCACAAGTACTATGACTCTGGAGTTTTGATTCGATTTTATTTTTTAACCTGATTTTACGGTTTTGTAGATACCGCCTCCAACTACTCTGATGAGGCCATTGATTTCGTTTTTCATGTGTGTGTGTGTGTGTGTGTGTGATAGTCTTAATGAAACATGAGCCACAAAGAATAGTGTCATAAGAGGCAGCTGATGTAAATTAGGACCAAAAAACACTGGCAGCTGGTGAAAATTAAGGGAAAACACTATTAGGGAACTTTTTTTCCCCAGGAGTATTGGGAAACATTTCATTGTGTGGTACGTGATGAAAATATTTAAATTGAACATTAATTTTTTTTAGTCTATTACAAAACTGATTTTCCACGAGTCCAGTGTATTTTATGCCGTGTTTATGCGACCAGTAAAGCGAAGGAATCATTATATTGTTATGCCATCACTCCTCTTTATCAAGATTCTGCCACTAGTCAAAATAAGAGGTGAGGCTTGATCGTTATAGCATAGAGAAACACCCCTCCCTCTACTGGTCACATCTATAAGCAGAGTAAACCTTATAACAATTCGTATTACCTTCCCCAGGTTCTTAATAATAAGCCTCATTAACTCAAACTAAATGGGTTTTATAGTGAGGAGAAATCATACACTGCATAAATTAGTATAATAAATCAAAGAACGTATATTCAAGGAACATGTAAAGGAAAAACAATGAAATACTGATAGCCACAGCCTAAATTAACCTAAGCCCTCACATCAGCCTTAATATGCACTTGAGCAGTACAAAAGTATACACCACTTATCTCCACAATAATATCCTGAGTCCAGACCAACTGAACTTCAGCCTCACACCAGCCAGGCACGTCAACTTCTGCCACCGTCTCCACTGGCTGACCAGTGCTCAACAGTGCTGATACCATGTTTTCAATTATGGTACTATTGTACTTAACTACCACACAAAATTAGACTGATTTATTTACATCATACATATTATCAATTAATATATAATATATATATATATATATATATATATATATATAATATATATATATATATATATATATATATATATATATATATATATATAATATATATATATATATATATATATATATATATATATATATATATATATATATATATATATATATATATATATATATATATATATATGCAAGTAAATCACTGTAGGTGCGCGTGATCTAGGTATATGCTGATAACCACCAAGAAAGAAGAAAACACGAAGTTCCCAAGCGCTTTTGTGTAATTCACATCTTCAGGGGTGAGTACAGACTCACCCCTGAAGATGTGAATTACACGAAAGCGCTTGGGAACTTCGTGTTTTCTTCTTTCCTGGTGGTTATCAGCATATATATATATATATATATATATATATATATATATATATATATATATATATATATATATATATATATATATATTATGAAAATCCACAATGAAAACGTGGAAAAGATAAATCTTGATAAAATCACACGGGAAAATAAAGACGAAAGCTAAGGTACTCCGTTGTTTCCATTTTCCCGTGTGATTTTATCAAATATATATATATATATATATATATATATATATATATATATATATATATATATATATTATATTATATGCTGATAACCACAAGGAAAGAAGAAAACACGAGAGAAGATCGGGTCACCCGACCATCTGACCTGACCACCAACCGTTGTGTGCTATTTAAAGATTAGTAGGGTCATTACCTAATACCTGACCACTGTGGACCTGGTCTCACCCTCGTCTGTATATATACACCTTGGTTTGATTTTCTCTTTAGTCTGTACTGACCCCTGAAGATGTGAATTACACTAAAGCGCTTGGAACTTTGTGTTTTCTTCTTTCCTTGTGGTTATTCAGCATATACATAGATCACGCGCACCTTTAGTGATTTACTTGTATATATATATATATATATATATATATATATATATATATATATATATATATATATATATATATATATATATATATATGCTGATAACCACAAGGAAAGAAGAAAACACGAAGTTCCCGAGCGCTTTCGTGTAATTCACATCTTCAGGGGTGAGTACAGACTAGAGAGAGTAATACAAATCAAGGTGTATATATACAGAGGAGGATGAGACCAGGTCCACAATGGTCAGGTATTAGGTAATGACCCTACTAATCTTTTAATAGCACACAACGGTTGGTGGTCAGGTCAGATGGTCAAGTGACCCGCCTTCTCACCTGGTCACAAATCTTCTTAATTACAAAATTGTCCAGCTTGTACATGCCGTTACTCAAATTCATGTTGAATGCTTCGGTATGTTTAATAAGACTAGATTCTATGATGTTCCTACTATCAATTGAAGCATTCAACATGAATTTGAGTAACGGCACTCGAGGGAGTGCAGATTAAGATGCTTTAACCTGTCTCTGTACTCAAGGTTCCTAATGCCTGGGATTTGTCCTGTCATTCTCCTCTGAATTCTTTCTAGGGATTCTATGTCCACTCTGTAGTACGGTGACCAGAACTGATCTGCATAATCCAAGTGAGGTCGCACAAGCTCAAGGTATAGCTTGAAGATGACCTCGCTAGTCTTGTAACTTACACTCTTGTATGAGCCCAAGTATTTTGTTCGCCTTGTTTCGAGCAAATACACATTGTTGACCTGGTTTTAGATTCCTACTTATCATTACTCCTAAATCTTTCTCTCAGTCGCATTTCTCTATAACAACGTTGTTCATCTGGTATCTGTATTCTCTGTTTACATCTCCTAGACTAGGTACTTTACATCTATCTACATTAAATTTCATCTGCCATTTTTCAGACCATTCAAATTTTTTTTTAGATCTTCCTGTTGTTTTGCAGAACCCTATTTTAGTGTCATCAACAAATTTATTTATGTTCTTGTCTACGCCTATATCTATGTCTTTTATGTACATAACAAATAGTAATGGCCCAAGTACTGAGCCTTGGGGTACTCCACTAGTGATGTTACCCCAAACGGATTTAGTGACGTTAATGCTTACTCGCTGTTCCCTGTCCTGTAACCACGCCCTCATCCACTTTAGAATGTCTCTTCCAATTCCAGGAGCCTCCACTTTTCATATTAGTCTTTCGTGGGGGACTCTGCCGAAGGTTTTGCTCCAGTCTAGGTATACCAAATCATAATCGTGCCCGTCTATTAATTTTCGTAACGGCATAATGTTTGTAGTAAGTGACGATTGTAATTACTTCGTCTATACTTGTTGTGACGTCATAATATTTATAATTAGTGACGAATGTTATTACTTCGTCTATACTTGTTGTGACGTCATAATATTTATAATTAGTGACGAATGTTATTACTTCGTCTATACTTGTTGTGACGTCATAATATTTATAATTAGTGACGAATGTTATTACTTCGTCTATACTTGCTGTGACGTCATATTTATAATTAGGGATGGTTTTTATTACTTCGTCTATAATTGTGGTCATGATGTGTTTATAGTAAGTGGCAATCGTTATTATCTCGTCTAAATTTGTGGTTGTGATGTCACAGTGTTTATAATAAATGATGATCATTATTACTGCCTTTATACCTGCCATTGGATGGTGAGATTTTACAACATAGGACTTCAAACACATCCAACGAAGCCCGTGTTGACGTCAGTGCTCGAGGATTCTGGACGCGGGGACAGCGAGCCTTCTTCGACATCAGGATTTTTGAACCCATGGCCGCATGTCACCGTAACTTAGCTCTCGATGCTGCACAACTCCTGATTTATGTACTGCACAGCCCTGTAAATGTATTCAATGCAAATTATATCATTATGTCTAAATCAAATGTAAGTCTGTATATTTTCAGCCACCGGCTGCAACTCTATTAATAAACCGTTTATTATTATTATTATTATTATTAGAACGACAAGATAAGGGTATAGGGGAGAGATTTCAGAACGTTGATCAAGGCAGCTTCACTCCTCTAGTGTTCACAGCCTCTGGTGGGATGGAACCAAGTGCAAGATGCTTCTACGCCAGACTCGCGGAAGTGGTATCCAAACAGAAGCAGCAGCTCAGAAGTTATGTTACTGCCTGGGTGAGATGTCGACTGCCCTTCTCTCTCCTTGGGTCGGCTTTGCTCTGCCTCAGGGGAACGAGAGCATCGGCTCCAAAGCCGACAACAGTTGCAAATATTGACTAGGAGGCTACAGTCATTGAATGCCGCATAGATCTGCAGCACAACTAACTCAACACAGCTAGGATAGCTACTTATGTATTAGGATATTTAATATTAAGGTAATAAAATGGGGGCGAAGGTATGGCTTTTGGGGGAAGATGGAGGCCATTTTATTAAAAAAAAGTAATCACTAGTAGTAGTAGTAGTAACACCTTGAAGTAGTTTTATTTACAGTGGTACCTGTATCTCCGTGTTCAATGTTTACACTTTGAAATTCCTGTGTTGCCCCCCCCTCTCTCTCTCTCTCTCTCTCTCTCTCTCTCCCTCTCTCTCTCTCTCTCTCTCTGTCTTTGTCATTAGCTTCAACATTATACGTAACATAAAGTACCAGAACGAAATGTTAAGGATTATTGTATATTTTAGTTAAAGGAATCTGTTCTAACTTAGAATCTCATTGTTATTGTTGTAGTGGATCTGTATCAGTGCGAATGTTATCTGGAATTACTGTTGTTAAATGGCGTTATTGATGCTTGTATTGATGCTAAGGATGTTTTTCGAGGTAAATAAGAGAGAGAGAGAGAGAGAGAGAGATCCGTAAATTTCACAATGCATGCTAGACGGTACGTTACGAACAGATTTATACTACCAGGAGTGCCACTTCTCCCCTCTCCCCCCTACACCTATCTTCCCCAGGTACACCTTAAATCAACACGCAACACATGCCGGTATGAACCCTAACCTGGATATTAAACCACCACCTGTAAACCCAGGTGACGTTTGTTTACACTGCCGCGCATACGAGACTCAGTTGTATAGGTGAACCGTGATACTCTATCGTACATGAAAGGTTATGTTGTTATACCATTAAGGTTTAGTTGTACACGTGCGGGGTTAAGTTAGGTTTTGAAGACCTTCCTGTGGTTTAACAAATCTGATATTTTTTGTTGGAGTTTTTTTTTGTAGAAATTTGTTGTTAATTAGAAATATAAAATACCTGTACATGTGGTAAATTTGTTTGTAGAAAAAATATTAGCTATTGTATATCAATTTACGAGGTTATAATATAGGTGTATAGTTTAATGTAGGGCATATATGGATAACACTGATATATCGTATAGCTATATGAGGGGGGTGGGAGGGGTGATGGGAAGGTTGAGGGAGGAAAGGAAGGAAGGGTGCGGGAAGAGTAGAGAAAGGGAAGGATAGAGAGAGAGGAAGGGTAAGAGAGTAAAGACAGCGCCAAGTAAACTCAGCGGACACTGTTGGTACAGCTATGGGAGCTGAACCCACACCCCTTCCATCCCTCCCCACCTCATACAGGCTCCCACACCCCTTCACTCCCTCCCCACCTCATACAGGCTCCCACACCCCTTCCCTCCCTCCCCACCTCATACAGGCGCCCACACCCCTTCTCTCCCCACCTCATACAGGCTCCCACACCCCTTCCCTCCCTCCCCACCTCATACAGGCGCCCACACCCCTTCCCTCCCCACCTCATACAGGCGCCCACACCCCTTCCCTCCCCACCTCATACAGGCTCCCACACCCCTTCCCTCCCCACCTCATGCAGGCTCCCACACCCCTTCCCTCCCCACCTCATACAGGCTCCCACACCCCTTCCCTCCCTCCCCACCTCATACAGGCTCCCACACCCTTTCCCTCCCTCCCCACCTCATACAGGCTCCCACACCCCTTCCCTCCCCACCTCATACAGGTGCCCACACCCCTTCCCTCCCCACCTCATACAGGCGCCCACACCCCTTCCCTCCCCATCTCATACAGGCTCCCACACCCCTTCCCTCCCCACCTCATACAGGCTCCCACACCACTTCCCTCCCTCCCCACCTCATACAGGCTCCCACACCCCTTCCCTCCCCACCTCATACAGGCTCCCACACCCCTTCCCTCCCCACCTCATACAGGCGCCCACACCCCTTCACTCCCTCCTCACCTCATACAGGCGCCCACACTTCGTTCGTCAGCTCTGAGGTGACTAAAAAGACCGATACGGGACCGGCAGGGCCGTCCCCAGATGTTGCATGTGTGGAGGGCTTAATCTAGTGCGGGAGAGGCGACGGCAGTGTCTTTCTAGCGCTGGTCTACTAAGGTATGCAGTGGGGCTAGCTCGAAACTATTGACACCTTCTCGTGTGGTGCTCCTCCAAGCGTTACGATGTGGAGTAATCGTCTCCCAGGTGAGGGGGTCGATTTCGCACTTTCTCAGGTTTGTCTTAAGACTATCCTTATACCTGTTCAGTTGCCCGCCAGCGTTACGTTTACTATTCGTTTGGTGACTGTCGTCCATGCGGGTAACATGGCCAGCCCAACGTAGTTGTTCATGAATAATGGTAGCCTCGATGCTCCTACAGTTGGTGTCAGCAAGAATACTGGCATGTGTTCTCTTGTCTTCCCAGCGAACTCGGATGATAGAACGTAGACTTCGTCGTTGAAAGTTTTCAAGTACCTTGAGGTGCCTCCTGTATGTGACCCATGTCTCGCTGCCATACAGCAGGGTGGGGAGGACCACTGCTCGATATACTTGAAACTTTGTAGATATTTTTAGCTCCCTACAACTGAAGACACGGGTGGGGAGTCATGCCAAAGGCCAAAGTGGGTAACATTAGAGAGGGTATTACTGTTAAGCTGGATGGATGGTGGAGGTGTGTCTGAACCAGGGGCAGGCTGAAAGAGAATCTGAGCCTTGTGTACATTCACCTCAAGGCCGAAGTGTGTATATGCATCTGTGTATGTGTTCAGGATCTCCTGTAGGTCGCATTCAGTGTGAGCGACGAGTGTGAGGTCGTCTGCATACTGAAGTTCAGTGATGGAAGCTGCAGACACCTTGTTCTTGTCTGGAGTCGTCTTATGTTGAAGAATTAGGTTAGCTTAGTTAAGGTTAGGTTAGGTTATTTTAGGTTAGGTTAGGTTAGGTTAGGTTAGGATATTTTAGGTTAGGTTAGCTTAGGTTAGGTTATATTAGGTTAGGTTATTTTAGGTTAGGTTAGCTTAGGTTAGCTTAGGTTAGGTTAGGTTAGGTTAGCTTATTTTAGGTTAGGTTAGGTATACTCTACCTGTACTGTATCTTCCTAAATGAACATGTCCTCAGTCACAGTGATCTCTGAGAAGGCCGTCAGACGCAGGAGTGCAGAACACACACACACACACACTCACTCTAACATGACTCAAAAGGAAAAGTCTGGTTAGTGTACATGCTGTATACTTATTCATACATTCTTGCGTTAATACACACATACTTTACATGATTTTTTCGCGCGAATCGACAGACAGACATACAGAAGGAGGTGAGAGGAAAAATAACAGGTACAAAGTTTTTTCTGCGGAGAATACGACCTAATCATGTAATGGAGTAGGAAGCCTTTGGAGTGGAGGTGATCTGGAAGCCTTAAAGTTGGCAAGTCTTCAGATACTGGGGACATATTTACTTTTTATCTGTAATTGATAGATATCTCTAAGTTCTTAATTTGTAATTTTTTTATTAGATTATTTATGTGTATTTTATTAATTTTAGTTTTTCTATTTATCTCATCTTTTAGGGATTTTAATAGTAAAAAAGGTTTTGTTTGTAAAGACGAAGTTTAGGTCACGGGTAAGTGTCCGGACGGAGGGAGCAACATGGCGAACATCAGCTGGTACAAAGTGTAAATATTTTGAATAGTCAGCTGATCGAGAGGTAGAATTGCGCGGGAAAAATGGCGGAAAATGATACAACACAAAAATATTATTATGAATATTTTAACATCGTGAGCACTTGCAGTATGTGTGCAGTAGCGGAGGTGTAATGTGTATTGGCTGGGTGTAAATGTGTAAGTGTACTGGACCTGCTACCGTCTTTTTATAAGTAATTAATTGAATTTTTAGGTAGAAGCGTCTGCCAAAAGAAAATATCTTCATTGCTGATTTATTAAGTACTCTTATATAAGTGTGTATGTGTGTATTAGTAGTAGTGGTGGTAGTAGTAGTAGTAGTAGTAGGCCCGGGCGGCGTGGGTGTGTTGGGGTGCCTTCCCTGATTTAAAGTGTTATTGGTGGGGATATACTCAGTTTGTGGGAGCGAGAATTTCACAGTGTGTCCATGAACGTTGGATGTCACCTTGAGCATCATCGCCGACGGCTCTTCTCATTCCTTACGACATTAAACGCAAATATTGCTCGTGTTCACCGGCGATCTTCAAATAAGCCTGGGAGTGTTTGAATGGTGGGTGGCTGGAGTTGCCAAGTGTCAGTGCCAGTGTGTCGATAGGCCTACCCTAGCAAGGGTGGCATCGCGACTCTCGCCCCTATGGGGCCAAGTGCCTCTCGCTTTCGGTCGCCTCAAGTAACGGCCACTCCATCTAGTGACGGCTGACCAAGTGAGTATATATAACTAATGTCACATCAGCGAGACCATAGAAATGGTGGCTATCTCTACCAAAGTGACATAATCAAGTGTTAGGTGTGACAATTCTTGCTCCCAGTGGATTATTCTCATGTGTGGATTATCGCCCACATGGGGGGTGCCCGACACAACCACACGCGCGCGTATGCCCTTACTACTCGGACACCGCAGGCCAGGCCGTCACCTCTGTGCCTCATACGCATAAGATCTAGTTTCTTCGTCCGTATGGGCCCAATAGCAGAGGTCGGAGGCGGAAATATCTGTCGCCCAAGGTGCTGGTCACTATGCCTGGCAACAGTCTTTGCTGCGTCTGTGCTAGCCCGAACCAAAACTGCACAAATTGTTTTTGTGCGAGAAACAACCGATCATGTGTGGATTGCAGGAAGCTAGACCAGTGTCGGAACCCACGTGGCAGGGAGCCGACACAGGCGGCCACAGAGGATATCGCCGGGACCCAACCACCCGATGATATCCGAAATGATAGCAGTGCGTCTACTCAACCCGAAAATGTAGTACTAATATATGCTGCTCCCTCAGTAGCAGGTGTCCAGGAGGAGAATGAGAGACAGCCGCCTCAGTGGAAAGGCATGTCGATGGAAAATGCAGGCGTATGGGTCAAAGAAACCTACTCAGAAATTGTCAAGTGGTCGCCCGCTAACTTATTTGAACCACCCAAGTGCGCGGCCACCAAAGAAATGATTCGGGAGATGACTTACTTCATGACTGATTACACTCAGGACCGCTTCCTCGCCCCCCTAGCTCTTCAAATACTGGCAATAATACCACATCTATTTTGTCAGAGGACACACACAAAGGCTAAGCACAAAGAAAATGTGGCAGCAATGAAGAGAAGATTGACAATGTGGCGGACTGGGGCCCTAGATGATCTCCTATGTGAAGCAAGAACACTGCAGGAGAGACTAAAATCTACGGGTGACGGAAAGCAAAACACCGATGACGTGGCAAGAAAATTTGGAAACAAAATGCGTGTGGGAAAAGTGTCTCTCGCGGTAAGATCTCTCACTCAGGAATCTTCCGGTGGGGTGATGCCAATAAACAGAGAGACATTAAAACTATTGAAAGAGAAACATCCCCCTGCAAGTGAAGATGAAGGCATCAGGCTCCAGGGTGCCTATATCCCACCAAATGCTGTCCTGTTCGAGAAAATAACAGGAGAGATGGTGTGGAAAAAGGCACTAAAGACTCGTGGAGGAGCCGGCCCTTCAGGTCTGGATGCAAACGGTTGGAGAGTCATCCTCAGCACAAACAAGTTTGGCCCTGTAGCATTCGATCTCTGCACTGCCATTGCCGCCCTTGCAAGAAAGCTTGCATCCTCTTGCTGCCATCACCTCCAGGCCCTGACGGCCTGCCGCCTTATTCCTCTGGAAAAGAAACCAGGATGTAGACCGATAGGGGTGGGGGAAGTGCTGAGGCGGATTATCGGAAAGTGCATAATGGAGGTGGTAAAGGACGATGTCAGGGCAGCAGCAGGGAACCTACAAGTGTGTGTGCTGGCCACCAGGCTGGTGGGGAGGCGGCCATTCACGCCATGAGATTGATATTTGAGCAGCGTGATTGTGAGGCCGTTCTCCTGGTGGATGCTTCAAACGCATTCAACATACTTAACCGCAAGGCTGCACTGCACAACATCAAGATCAAGTGTCCTAGCTTTGCGATGTATGTTGAAAATTCGTATAGGAATCCATCAGACCTCTACATAGTAAACAACAAGGCTCTACGAGGTGATACCATCCTACAGTCGACTGAGGGAACAACACAGGGGGACCCCGTTGCAATGGCAATGTATGCAATAGGCCTAACAGTGCTCCAACAAGAAATACAGTTTGAAACAACTGGGGTCAAACAAGTGGCATATGCTGATGACCTCACAGGAGCAGGAAAAGTGGAGGACATCAAAAAGTGGTGGGACCTGGTAACATCGCGAGGTCCACAAATAGGGTACCACCCAAACGCCAGCAAGTCCTTCCTCATCGTGAAGCCAGATCATTATGATCGGGCTTTGGAGGTTTTCGGCGAAAGTGAGGTCAAAATAACTAAGGACGGCCAAAGACATCTAGGCGCAGTAATTGGCACTACGGACTTCAAGACCCAGTAGGTAGCGGGAAAGGTGAATGAGTGGGTCAGCGAAATCCAAGCTCTATCGGAGATTGCTAACACAGAGCCACATGCGGCCTTTGCAGCTTTCACCCATGGAGTCAAGCATCGTTGGAACTACCTGATGCGTACCATCCCTGAGATCGGACTCCTCCTCCACCCTTTGGAAGAAGCAATCAATGTCAAGTTCATTCCCAAACTAGTGAAACATCCTGACTTAACCCTAGCAGAAGGAACACTTCTTGCACTTCCACCAAGACTGGGAGGGATGGGACTAACTAATCCAGAGGAGATTGCTAACTCTGAACATCAAAATTCACTTAAGCTCACGTCAGCCCTCACTGACCACATAATAGCCCAGGATGCAACAGGGGAAGTGGACACCAGCGAAGTTAATAAGATCCGTAGGTCCATTAAAACAGATCGGCAGCACTGCCAAAATGACATGTTGTAGCAACTATTGCTGCAGGTTCCAGATAATTTGACAAAAAAAGTAGCTATAGCGCAGGAGGTGGGCGCCTCGAACTGGTTAACTACGTTACCGATAAGGGCAAATGGTTTCAGCCTTAACAAACAAGAATTTACAGATGCCATTGCTCTAAGGTACGGTTGGCCAGTGGATGGTTTGCCCTCCCAATGCGTGTGTGGCTCCTCCTATGATGGCGATCACGCCATGGTCTGCAAGAAGGGGGGCTTCATATGCATGAGGCATGACGAGGTAAGGGATCTCACAGCAAATATGTTGAAGGAAATCTGCCGGGACGTTATGGTAGAACCGACCCTCCTTCCACTGGATGGCGAGATCTTCCAACACAGGACTTCAAACACATCTAACGAAGCCCGTGTGGACGTCAGTGCTCGAGGATTCTGGACGCTGGGACAACGAGCTTTCTTCGACATCAGGATTTTTGATCCCATGGCCGTTTGTCACCGTAACCTAGCTCTCGATGCTGCACATAGGAGGAACGAGAACGACAAGAGAAGGGCATATGGGGAGAGAATTCAAAATGTTGATCAAGGCAGCTTCACTCCTCTAGCATTCACAACCTCTGGTGGGATGGGCCCAAGTGCAAGATGTTTCTACGCCAGACTCGCGGAGCTGATCTCCGAACAGAAGCAGCAGCCCAGAAGTTATGTTACAGCTTGGATGAGATGTCGACTGTCCTTCTCTCTCCTTTGGTCGGCTTTGCTCTGCCTTAGGGGAACGAGAGCTTCTGCCCCTACTCCGACAATTGCTGCAGATATTGACTATGAGGCTACAGTCACTGAATGCCGCATAGATCTGCGGCTCAACTAATTTAACACAGATAGGATAGCTTCTTATGTATTAGGATATTTAATATTAAGGTAAATAAATGGTGGCGAAGGTGTGGCTATTGGGGGAGGCTGGAGGCCACGTTTAAAAAAAAAAAAAAAGTAGTAGTAGTAGTAGTAGTAGTAGTAGTAGTAGTAGTCACTGAATGCCGCATAGATTTGCGGCTCAACTAATTTAACACAGATAGGATAGCTTCTTATGTATTAGGATATTTAATATTAAGGTAAATACATGGTGGCGAAGGTGTGGCTATTGGGGGAGGCTGGAGGCCACTTTTAGAAAAAAAAAAGTAGTAGTAGTAGTAGTAGTAGTAGTAGTAGTAGTAGCAGCAGCAACTGATGCTGCAAGTACCAGAGAATTTGAAAAAAAAGTAGCTATAGCGCAGGAGGTGGGCGCCTCGAACTGGTTAACTTCGTTACCGATAAAGGCAAATGGTTTCAGTTTCAATAAACAAGAATTCACAGATGCCATTGCTCTAAGTAAGGGATCTCACTGCAAATATGTTGAAGGAAATCTTCCGTGAAGTCAGGGTAGAACCGACCTCCTTCCACTGGACGGTGAGAATTTCCAACATAGGACTTCAAACACATCCAACGAAGCCCGTGTTGACGTCAGTGCTCGAGGATTCTGGACGCGAGGACAGCGAGCCTTCTTCGACATCAGGATTTTTTATCCCATGGCCGCATGTCACTGTAACTTAGCTCTCGAGGAACGAGACTGACAATAAGAACAGGATAAAGGCATACGGGGAGAGAATACAGAACGTTGATCAAGGCATCTTCATTCCACTGGCGTTCACAACCTCTGGTGGGATGGGACCAAGTGCAAGATGCTTCTACCCAGACTCGTGGAGGTGCTATCCGAACAGAAGTTATGTTACAGCCTGGATGAGATGTCGACTGTCCTTCTCTCTCCTTAAGTCTGCTTTGCTCTGCCTCAGGGGAACGAAAGCATCGGCCCCAAAGCCGACAACAGTTGCAGATATTGACTGAGGCAACAGTTACTGAATGCCGCATAGATATGCGGCTCAACTAACTCAACACAGCTAGGATAGCTACTTATGTATTAGGATATTTAGTATTAAGGTAATAAAATGGCGGCGAAGGTGTGGCTATTGGGGGAGGCTGGAGACCATTCTTAAAAAAAAAAAAGAATAGTAGTCGCACTTCCCTAGCCTTACTAGCTCTCCATATACTGGCAATAATACCCCCATCTCTTCTGCTAGAGAACACACTCAACCACAGGGCTACACCGCACAGCATCAGTCAAGTGTTCAAACTTTGCAAAAAAATGTGGAAAATACCTCTGCTGTGTCACAGGGGATATTATCAATTTAGACAATGTCCCCTGCATTGACCTACTGTAGGTGCCATAGTGTCGGCCCATACTCATCATCCAACAATCATCGATCTACGTAAGCTGAGGGTCAATGATAAAACTGTAATCTGGTTACATCCTGCAATCCCAAGCTGATGCGTAGGACCAAACGTTATATCAGACGCAGTATCTACTTGGCTGCCACAGTTAACGCCGGGATGACTTATCAACATGTGATTCAACAGGACCGTAAGCGCATTCTAGATTCCTATACTGAAGGACTGACTTACGTTGTTGTAATGAGAGAATTTGGTGTGCACAGAACCACTCCTTCAACTAATGTCACAAACTTCCCGAAGATTGAGAAGAAAACTGCTAATCCGTTTCTGTATGATGGTGAGTGAGGTATGACACAACCATATCACTGAGGAGTCTCAACACACACACGTGAACTCCTGAACCTTATCCTATACTCACAACTACTCTATCCTGTAATTATACACTGATTGTAATTATGACCGGGATTTCCTTTCTGCACACCTATATCACAGTCACCTGGTGTAGCTAGGAGTCGTCTTTTCTCACCTGGCGTAGCTGGGAGTCGTCTTTTCTCACCTGGTGTAGCTAAGAGTCGTCTTTTCTCACCTGGTGTAGCTGGGAGTCGTCTTTTCTCACCTGGTGTAGCTGGGAGTCGTCTTTTCTCACCTGGTGTAGCTAGGAGTCGTCTTTTCTCACCTGGTGTAGCTGGGAGTCGTCTTTTCTCACCTGGTGTAGCTGGGAGTCCTCTTGGTGGTGGTTAATGTATGATTGGCCCCTGAGTATTGAGGTCTGTAAAGGGCCTTGGCCACTGACCACAGTGCCATGGCTTATCATCCCATGGGGTCTGAGAACAAAGTAATAATAATAATTAACGGTTTATTGAAAGAGCTTGGCAGCCAGAAGGCTGAAAATGTACAGTTACATAATTGGGGAATGGTTTCGATATACAAATAATATACAAATAACATAAGTGATACAAATAAGATAAATAATAACCAGATGGGGAAAAGCTCAAACTACAGGGCATTTCAACATAGTGACAGTGCATGAAGTAGTATTTACTGGGAGTGAATACACTGGTTTATTACACGTTATTGATAATTTTTACAATGGTTGGGACTGGGCTGTTCTTATAGCGATCAGTTCGTGCACGTATGGGCTGGATGCGGTTGTGGTGTCGAACAACAATTCTCGGGCTAGGGATCTCAGGTGGTAGTAGGAGCCGGTGTCGAGGATGGTGCAGAAGCTTCTTACCAAATTTGCAGATGAGGTCGTGGTGATGGTCAGTGAGAGTCGAAAGGGTCAATGTGTTGAGCGCTTCTTGATATGTGGAATAGGAAGGGGAGAGAATAATCTTACATGCCCTCTTTTGCACTTTTTCTAGGTGTTTACGTTGTGTGGCATTTAGGGAGGAAGATCAGGTAGGGGAGGCATTTTTTTTTTTTTTTTTTTTTTTTTTTTACGGGAATCAGCCCACCCGGGCACAAGTCAAACGACCCACAACGAAGCCTGGGGGGCGAAAAAAAAAAGGACGGAAAGAAATTGCAAATATAGAAAAAAAGGTTATACTGTATTAATCTACACCACGAAGATGCCGGAAAACCAGCTTTTTAAAGTGAGACAGATTGTAAGAGCATGGAAACACAGAAGAAGGCAGAGCATTCCACAGTTTGGCTGTGTGAGGAAAGAAGGAGGTACTAAAACGGGTTATTCTCTTGTGACCGACATCCACAGAGAAACGGTGGGCACCGCGGGTAAGACGTGTGTTGCGAACCCACGGCCTTGCCGGCGGTACACAGGATGCCAAGTCCACCGAACATTGCCCGTTAAAGTACTTGTAAAAGAGAGAGAGTGAAGCAACATTGCGGCGAAGAGAAAGAGAAGAGAGATTGTCGACTAAAGGAGAAGAGTTAATAAGACGAAATGCCTTAGATTCCACCCTATCTAATAGTTGGATAGAAGAAGAGCCACCCCAGATATGAGAGCAGTACTCCAAGCTAGGACGAATGAATCCCTTATATACTTGGAGCAACTGCTCAGGAGTGAAGTAGCTGCGGCATCTGTACAGCATAGGTGAGTTTGGGAAGCATGAATGTTGAGTAAGCACTGAGGAGCTCGGGTGCAGGAACTCCGAGGGACTTGAGTCGGCGGAGGAGGTGGAGACGGAAACTAGAGGATTTAACAACTTCACTGACGTGTGGTTTCCAATTTAGTTTGTTATCTATAGTGACGCCGAGGAGCTTCGTGAAATCTACAACCTGGAGTGTGTTGGGACATAAAGTAATGGAAGGGGGTGGGACAATGTCGGAGGAGAGGTTGATGTGCATAACCATGGTCTTGGTATGGTTGATGGTGACGTGGTTGTTGGTGGCCCAGTTTTGGAGACTGTTCAATAAATCCTGTGTGTGTGTGTGTGTGTGTGTGTAGAATGAGTGAGTGTGTTGGGGTGAGAGGGATTTTGGTGTAAGAATAGGATGTGTGAAGGATTCCATGAGTCCTAGGATAAATTGGACGTCTACTGTGGCTAGACTCCCCAGTTGATCTATGTAAACAAACCCTCATGACGTCACAATAAACTAACATGTGTGGCACATGGCGTCACAATAAACAAACCACATGACTCAAGACATCACAATAAACAAACCCACGTGTCTCATGACGTCGCAATAAACTAACATGTGTGGCACATGGCGTCACAATAAACAAACCCACGTGGTTCATGACGTAACAATAAACCCATTCTTGGACTCAAAGCAACGAGGAAGACCTGTACCTCGTGGTCCCCGAGACAGGCACCGCTAGTACAGTACAGTAGCGGCTATTCTGTGCCGTACTGTGCAGGCTTGATGGTCGCCGCCCGCACACGTTCATTAGTCGTTTATGATTATGAAAAATTTTTACTCGTCAAAAGTTTGGTGCAGCAGCCCTGGCGACCGCTCGTGTTGGTGTCTGAGCGTGGGTCACCACTAAGTACTGTGGGTCCAGAATCGCTAGAGTGAGCTCAATCACAGCTGAAGGTCGCGCGAACATTTGATATTTTTTACATTATCATAGAAGTGTGAGACGTGTTGGAGCCGAGAGTGTGACAGAATGTTTGATTGACATTATTAAAGAGTCCATAGGTGTAGTAAATAACGAGAGAGCGATCAACGGGAGCCACCTGGCTAGATAGTCCTGTGGCTCCCTCCTTATTGATACTGTACTCTCTCTCTCTCTCTCCTCTCTCTCTCTCTCTCTTTCTTTGAGATATTGGAGTTATTCTTAGTCATTCTGTTGTTATCGTTCTCTCTCAATCTTCTTCTGTTCTGTTTCCTTCGTTTTTTTACCCCAATACCGTCTTCTGTGCCCCACGGGACCAAGCGAAAAACGCAACACGAATAAACTTAAATACCGGAATTAATTATCACTGGACATGACACAGGTTAGAATATTGTACAAAACATGAGATATAAACTAGAACTTAGTTGGTGGTTTAGTCAACACGGCTGGTAAGGTGATGGCCGCCGGTCACAACCACAAGTTGGCTGTTACAACACATTTTGATCACAGCGATAATTATGACAAGCGTTAACTATGACCTAAGGCAGTTGACCAAAATTTTAATTGTAATAAAAAATCTCCCAATTTGTTTATAAATGTTTGTTGGACTGTTTACTGGCGTCGTGTGTGTTGAGTGTTACACAGGCGGGGGACGTTGAGAATGTGAACCCCAAACACGACATCTCCTGAGAGAGGAACTTAACTACATGGAAACCACCCAACACAAGCAAAAATTGTCGTCATACCATATTAGGTGAAGAAGTGATCCCAGGAAGGGACACACACAAGGTGCCCTGTTATCACAACCAAACGTCGCTCACCAACACAGGTGAGACCCGAGTCTCTCTGCCGTTCACTAGTCTTAATCTTTATAATTTGGTGGTGATATTTATATACGATGAAGGTCATGAGTCATTCATTGTTACTTCAGTGCCCATTCATTCATTCACTCTTACATACACTTAATACTTCTACGTAAAAGGTATAATGTACTGTCTATATACTGTACATTGTTAATATTATAGACACTGCATAGTACATAGACAGTGCAGGTATACAACGTTAAGTACATAGTGTACGATAACTTCACAAGAGTCCCGTGACGCTGTGGAAGGGAGAAGGGTGTTACCTGACCTGACCCTACGTGACCTTTATCATCATAGGCCTACTGTGTGATCCCCTAGTCGCGGTCTAGCCACGAAAGAGGACAGACATGTGCCCATAGGTGCTCCTGTCCTCTCGATCGTCACACAAAGGCCACCTGTTTCTACCTACCCCTTCGCCAGCAAGTGTTGCCAGCGATGCGGGGGGGGGGGGGGGGGGGGGCGGGGTCGACGTAAGCGCCCCAGAAGAGGCTTCCCCTCTCTCATGAACACAGACATTTCTGAGACGGATAGTCATAGTGCATCCCACACCCTGCAAGAGTCAAACCTCAGTGATAGTGACAGTAACAGTAATGTTTCTATGGGAAACACTTGCCGGAGTGGCAACACCAATGCCAAGAGCAGTGACTCTCCCCTTGCCAACCAACCAAGTAAATTGCATCTGCACTTCCCCAAGGACTTATTGAAAACCGTCAAGGAACGGTTTAATTGGACAACAAAGTATTGGAGACAACACGGTCTCACCATTTAATTCCGAAAAGGAAAAAACCATAACTTTATCAAGTGTCAGACGCCCAAGGTCTATGAAACACTCAGTACTGTTGAATTTGATGGGTTTGTCCTCTTGCCTCCACCTGTTAGCGCAGCTGAATGTTGCCACATCCTAGTTAAACAGTTCCCCCTATATGCTGAAGTCGAAGATGCTCGTAACTTTAATCCACGTATACTCAGTATACGTCGACACTACCAAGGGAAGACCCCACAAGCAGCTGTCATAGTTAAATGGAAGGAGAGGGAGTGCCCAACCACTGTTGATGCTCACCCAGTTCTCCTTCTACTGTATGCTGAACCATATCACACCGGGCCTGCTTTTCCCATTGGGGTCATACCTTTACCACCTGCTGCCGACATGGTCGTCCCAGATGTCGCTTCTTTTCACGTAACCATAACTCCTCCGTCTGTGCCCCAAAAATCAAAGACCACCTCAATGGGGGTGGTGTGGGCGATGTTGTTCACCCCAGGTGTTGTAATTGTGGTGGCTGGCACAATGCCGACTCACGACAATGCCCCAAACGTCCGTCTGTCCCAGGAGAAAAGCTCCCTGAAGGCTGCATCCATCTCAACCTCTCCCCCAGCCTACCGAGCTACATCCCTCTGCGTCCTCTCTGTCTCCAGCAACGCCTTCTTCAACCACACCTGCCCCCACTGGCATGCCAGCACCTGGGGCCCATCCACTCCAGTTCTCCACATCAATTGACCACCATGAGGACATGCTAGTGGACGACGTATCTACCCCAAGAAGGACGTCCCCTACCAACCTCTCGACGTCCCCCTTGAAGCCGACACTACCGACATACAGTCATCACAATCACACTAAAATGTATGTCCCTCAATATTGTCAATGCCTATGGCCTGGAACTTGACATTATTAGGGACCTGCCACGCTTTGCCATAAACAGATAAATTGTACCCGGAATTTCCCCCCCCCCCCCCCACGCACTCATCATTCTGTCACTTTATGCAACTTGCTGACAAAACCCATGACCCTATTTCCCCTCCGCCACCCCTTACCCCCCCCCCCCCCCAGCTACTTCTCTGTGTTGTGTTTGGTTGATGGGCGTGGCAACGTAGTCTGCCTTTATCTCCTACACATGTTAGTAGCATAGTCTCTCTCTCTCTCTCTCTCTCTCTCTCTCTCTCTCTCTCTCTCTCTCTCTGTATAGTCCAGAAGTAGATGTTTACTTATTTAAAGGCCGTCACTCCCCCACTGTACAATTATTCCTCATCTGACATCTTAACATGGATTGCCATAATACGATTGCAGTTTCTCTATAATACTCATAAATATGGCAACCTGAAATACCTAATCTATTAGGTATCTATTATCGTACCTGTTTATTGTGAGGTTAGGTTAGGTTTAATGTCTTCATACATCTGGCAGCGATGTGAGAAGGTTAGTTGTCCTACAGCTGGTAGCATCAGGTGTGTGGTCTTGTAATAGTAGTTAAGTGAGACAGACAGAGGGAGATAATTGAAACATGTTCAGAGTTGTAACTGGTGGTTCAAATTTGGTGTTCATTTCAGGGGTTCTGAGAGCTCCTAAAAACACTGTAGAACACACACACACACACACACACTGAAGAACACGCCTTCACAATCGATTTGTTTAGACCTCAGCCAGACATTAGTCGGTCGTTGCTATGGAAACGTGACGTCACACTTTTCCATTTTTGATAACTGTTCCTGTTCCGTGTCCGTCACCCTACGTCTGGCAGCTGAGGGTATCCGTCACCCTACGTCTGGCAGCTGAGGGTATCCGTCACCCTACGTCTGGCAGCTGAGGGTATCGGTCACCTTACGTCTGGCAGCTGAGGGTATCCGTCACCCTACGTCTGGCAGCTGAGGGTATCCTTCACGCTGTGTGTGTGTGTGTGTGTGTGTAATATAATACGTACATTAAGGGTTCAAGAGAGACAGACACGCCCACAACCTCCCTCTCCTCCCTTCTTCCTCCCTTCACCTTCCTCCCTCTCCTTCCTTGTTCCTCCCTTCACCTTCCTCCCTCTCCTCCCTCTCCTCCCTTCACCTTCCTCCCTCTCCTCCCTTGTTCTTTCATTTCTCTCCCTTCTCTCCCTTAATAATAAGCCTCATTAACTCAAACTAAATGGGTTTTATAGTGAGGAGATATCATACACTGCATAAATTAGTATAATATAATTAAAGAACGTATATACAAGGAACATGTAAAGGAAAAACAATGAAATACTGATAGCCACAGCCTAAATTAACCTAAGCCCTCACATCAGCCTTAATATGCACTTCAGCAGTACAAAAGTATACATCACTTATCTCCACAATAATATCCAGAGTCCAGACCAACTGAACTTCAGCCTCACACCAGCCAGGCACGTCAACTTCTGCCACCGTCTCCACCGGCTGACCAGTGCTCAACAGTGCTGATACCATGTTTTCAATTATGGTACTATTGTACTTAACTACCACACAAAATTAGACTGATTTATTTACATCATACATATTATCAATTAATATATAATATATATATATATTTATATATATATATATATATATATATATATATATATATATATATATATATATATATAAATAATATATATATATATATATATATATATATATATATATATATATATATATATATATATATATATATATATATATATATATATATATGAAAGTAAATCACTGTAGGTGCGCGTGATATAGGTATATGCTGATAACCACCAGGAAAGTAGAAAACACGAAGTTCCTAAGCGCTTTCGTGTAATTCACATCTTCCGGGGTGAGTACAGACTGTACACACCCCTGAAGATGTGAATTACACGAACGCGCTTGGGAACTTCGTGTGCTCTTCTTTCCTGGTGGTTATCAGCATATATATATATATATATATATATATAATATATATATATATATATATATATATATATATATATATATATATATATATATATATATATATATATATATACTTCATTTTTAGTCCATATAACACGCGGACTTTTGAACATATAATGCTACTGACACCACATAAGAGGCACGGGCAGTTTCCCAATGAGGTTCACGGCGCCATCAGCTCGATGAACAGGCTTTGTGTGAAATATAACAGAGTCTAGAACTGCTTTTAGTGTCCGTGTGGCCTAGCCGGTAAGCGTTCCCTAGTCACACCCAGTAGGTCGAGGGTTCGATTCCTTGCTGGTGAGGTCGTTGATTATATATATATATATATATATATATATGCTGATAACCACAAGGAAAGAAGAAAACACGAGAGAAGATCGGGTCACCCGACCATCTGACCTGACCACCAACCCTTGTGTGCTATTTAAAGATTAGTAGGGTCATTACCTAATACCTGACCACTGTGGACCTGGTCTCACCCTCGTCTGTATATATACACCTTGGTTTGTATTTCTCTTTAGTCTGTATTCACCCCTGAAGATGTGAATTACACTAAAGCGCTTGGGAACTTCGTGTTTTCTTCTTTCCTTGTGGTTATTCAGCATATACATAGATCACGCGCACCTACAGTGATTTACTTGCATATATATATATATATATATATATATATATATATATATATATATATATATATATATACTAGCGAAATCGCCCTTTCGCTAGGCCACGGTAGGACGCCATCTCCCGGGAGGCTCCACATTGTCTCACTATAGAGCATTAACCCTTTGGCTGCGGGAGGTTACCCTAAGATGAATAAAATCGTCTAGCGGTTGTCAGGATAAAATGGCAAGTGCGCGAAACGCAGCAAAGGGGTTAAGGGAGACTACGTTTTTGGTTTTGCCATTAGCAGCAAGTATGTACAGATTTTTGCCAGTTCCCACTCTGGAGTATCCAACATAGAACTGTCCATGAGAGAAGCAAGGGAACACCAGGTTTACGCCAACCATCTTTAGGGACTGTCCCTGTGTCAAATGGTGTAGCTCTTATTGGCGACCTGGGGTGCAATAGTAAGCATGCTCGCCTCGCCAGCAAGCGGACGCGGGTTTGACCCCAGAGAAAAGTGAAACTATGGGCAAGTTTCTTTACGCCATTTGCCTCTGTCTACTCAGCAGTAATTGGGAACCTGAATATTAATCGATTTGCGGATGGTGTTCCGTGATAATAGTAATAGTTAGGCCCAAGGCCGAACTGGCCGGTCTGCCATCCTCGTTACACGAGGGACAACCATTATTATTATTTTTAGCTCTTATTATATTAGGGAGAAATAATTATGATGTTGTAGTGAAGATGTAGTACTGGTGTTGTAGTGACCGTGTAGTACTGGTGTTGTAGTGAACGTGTAATACTGGTGTTGTAGTGACCGTGTAGTACTGGTGGTGTAGTGACCGTGTAGTACAGGTGGTGTAGTGAACGTGTAATACTGGTGTTGTAGTGGCCGTGTAGTACTGGTGGTGTAGTGACCGTGTAGTACAGGTGGTGTAGTGAACGTGTAGTACAGGTGGTGTAGTGACCGTGTAGTACAGGTGGTGTAGTGACCGTGTAGTACGGGTGGTGTAGTGACCGTGTAGTACAGGTGGTGTAGTGAACGTGTAGTACAGGTGGTGTAGTGACCGTGAAGTACGGGTGTTGTACTGTTGTAGTGACCGTGTAGTACTGGTGTTGTAGTGACCGTGTAGTACGGGTGTTGTAGTGAAAGTGTAGTACAGGTGGTGTAGTGACAGTGTAGTACGGGTGTTGTAGTGACCATGCAGTACGGGTGTTGTAGTGAACGTGTAGTACAGGTGATGTAGAGACCGTGTAGTACTGTTGTTGTAGTGACCGTGTAGTACTGTTGTTGTAGTGATCGTGTAGTACTGTTGTTGTAGTGAACGTGTCGTTCGGGTGGTGTAGTGAACGTGTAGTACAGGTGGAGTAGTGAACGTGTCGTACGGGTGTTGTAGTGAACGTGTAGTACTGTTTTTGTAGTGACCGTGTAGTACTGGTGTTGTAGTGACCGTGTAGTACGGGTGTTGTAGTGAACGTGTAGTACGGATGTTGTAGTGAATGTGTAGTACGGGTGTTGTAGTGACCGTGTAGTACGGGTGTTGTAGTGAATGTGTAGTACTGGTGTTGTAGTGACCGTGTAGTACGGGTGTTGTAGTGAATGTGTCGTACGGGTGTTGTAGTGACCGTGTAGTACGGGTGTTGTAGTGACCGTGTAGTACGGGTGTTGTAGTGACCGTGTAGTACGGGTGTTGTAGTGAATGTGTAGTACGGGTGTTGCAGTGAATGTGTAGTACTGGTGTTGTAGTGACCGTGTATTACGGGTGTTGTAGTGAATGTGTAGTTTGGGTGTTGTAGTGACCGTGTAATACGGTTGTTGTGGTGACCGTGTAGTACGGGTGTTGTAGTGACCGTGTAGTACGGTTGTTGTAGTGAAAGTGTAGTGCGGTTGTTGTAGTGACTGTGTAGTACGGGTGTTGACTACAACACTAGTACAACATTTTCACTACAATACTAATACAACATGTTCACTACAACAGTTGTATTACTTGTTCACTACAGCACTAGTACTACATGTCCACTACAACACTAATACAACATGTTCACTACAACACTTGTACTACATGTTCACTACAAAACTCTTACCACATGTTTACTACAACACTAGTACTACATGTTCACTACAACATTGATATATGTTTACTACAACACAAGAACTACATGTTCACTACAAACACTAATACAACATGTTCACTACAACACTTGTCCTACATGTTCACTTCAAAACTAGTACCACATGTTTACTACAACACTAGTACTACATGTTCAGTACAACACAAATATATGTTTACTACAACACAAGAACTACATGTTCACTACAACACTAGTACTACATGTTCACTACAGCACTAGTACTACATGTTCACTACAAAACTAGTACCACATGTTTACTACAACACTAGTACTACATGTTCACTACAGCACTAGTACTACATGTTCACTACAACACTAGTACTACTTGTTCACTACAGCACTAGTACAACATGTTCACTACTGCACTTGTACTACATGTTCACTACAGCACTAGTACTACATATTCACTACAAGACTAGTTCCACATGTTTACTACAGCACTAGTACTACATGTTCACTATAGCACTAGTACTACATGTTCACTACAGCACTAGTACTACATGTTCACTACAGAACTAGCACTACATGTTCACTACAACACTAGTACTACATGTTCACTACAACACTAGTACTACATGTTCACTACAACACTAGTACTACATGTTCACTACAACACTAGTAGTACATGTTCACTACAACACTAGTATTACATGTTCACTACAACACTAGTAGTACATGTTCACTACAACACTAGTACTACATGTTCACTACAGCACTAGTACTACATGTTCACTACAACAGTACCAGTACTACATGTTCACTACAACACTAGTACTACATGTTCGCTACAACACTAGTACTACATGTTCACTACAGCGCTACCAGTACTACATGTTCACTACAACACTAGTAATACATGTTCACAACAACACTAGTAATACATGTTCACTGCAACACTAGTACTACATGTTCGCTACAACACTAGTACTACATGTTCACTACCCCGCTACCAGTACTACATGTTCACTACAACACTATTAATACATGTTCACTTCAACACTAGTACTACATACTCACTAGTTCAATAGTACCACTATTCCTGTACCTGGCTAGTCACTGTTCCAACCTGTATTATATAATTTTGCATTACATTTTTTTTAGACCTTGGTCTAGCGACTTTCTTAATAATTTAACGAGAAGAAAAACACAATGACAACTCCTCTAGTCTCCACTGTGTTTGGTCTCCGGGTAAACCTCCCAGGAAAGAGTCGGCGTCCAAAACATTTATGGGTCGAAGTTAATGAACCCAAGTGTTGTGGTTTATACAGTAAGAAAACCGTCTTATTTCACTGGCACCTGCAGAAGGACCAGTGGGAACAGCTCCCCAATGGGAGAGTTGGAAATACTTTAGTTCCGACAGATGGCTACCTCATGCCACTGACGGCTGGGAGGAACCCAAGCTCGTGGGTGTCATTAAAATGGCGCAGTAACACCACAACTCTGTATAAAAGTCGTTTAAGTGTAAGTGCGTTCAATGATCGCGTTAAAACCGGCAGTCTTGAGATGACTGACCGGAGCGGGCTTATCAACTCCTTGATTACTTTTATGCCCGAAGAGAATCTTATCTGCCAGGATAGTGTACCACACTCCCCCACTATGGTACCATCCCTCCCAAAGAATGTACCACTCTCCCCCACTGTGGTACCATCCCTCCCAAAGAATGTACCACTCTCCCCCACTGTGGCACCATCCCTCCCAAAGAATGTACCACTCTCCCCCATTGTGGTACCATCCCACCTAAAAATTGTACCACTCTCCCCCACTGTGGTAGCATCCCTCCGAGAGAATCTATTCCCCTCCCCCACTGTGGCACCATCCCTCCCAAAGAATGTACTACTCTCCCCCACTGTGGCACCATCCCTCCCAAAGAATGTACCACTCTCCCCCACTGTGGTACCATCCCTCCCAAAGAATGTACCACTCTCCCCCATTGTGGTACCATCCCACCTAAAAATTGTCCCACTCTCCCCCAATGTGGTAGCATCCCTCCGAGAGAATCTATTCCTCTCCCCCACTGTGGTACCATCCCTCCCAAAGAATGCACCACTCTCCCCCACTGTGGCACCATCCCTCCCAAAGAATGTACCACTCTCCCCCACTGTGGCACCATCCCTCCCAAAGAATGTACCACTCTCCCCCACTGTGGCACCATCCCTCCCAAAGAATGTACCATTCTTCCCCACTGTGGTACCATCCCTCCCAAAGAATGTACCACTCTCCCCCACTGTGGTACCATCCCTCCCAAAGAATCTAATACTCTACCCCAGTTCGCCACGATCGAATGTTAAGTGCTCGTTCAAGTTTCCGTCGCCAGCCTTCCCCGAAAAGTCATCACTACTCCTCAGTGGAGAAAAAGAACCCACTGTTACAAGGAATCGGATTATAACACTGATGGGAATTTTCCTTATATCGGTTGTGGTGCCGATAATTTTTGGTGTAATGCTGCACAGACTAACCTGAGGGCCTCAACTTAGGCAACCTGACCAAGGACAGCCGACAAAGCTGTCAACCGCTTATGTTCACGAAGGTTCCCGCCTTATCACACTATCTCCTTTATCCTTTTCCTCTCGTGTATTGTGATATTACTGTACCATTAACTTTTAGCTCATTATCACTTACAACTTCTCTCTTTAAGAATTCTGAATATATATTATACAATGTTGGAGATAGAACACAGCCTTATCTTACTCCCTGTCTGACTGTGAACCAATTAGTAAGTTCATTATTTACGAACACTGCAGCCTCCTGTTGCCAGTAAAGATTCTTTAAAATCTAATATCTCCTTCATTAATTCCTGTTTTCCAAGATCTTATCAAAACCTTTTGCTTAACCAACAGAGCAGATGTATAAATATATTTGGATCTCTAAAGCCGTTTCACTCAAAATTCTCAAACCAAATGTAGCTTCTCTAATTCCTTTTCCCTTTCTAAATCCACTTTGCTCTTCAGATAACACACTGTCTATTGTAAACTGTATTCTACTTAAAGTTATATTTTATAAAAGTTTGCAGTCGTGACTTAGTGATTAATAATGATTTACAGTAGTATTTACCGCGGTAATACACAGTACTGGATATATAACGATCAATTTGGTAATAATATGAGGACCCTCTCATTAATAAAGGTTTATCCGTATAATGAGATATATATTAATTATAAATCCAATCATTATGTGGGAGACCACGAGAACAGCAGGTCGCAACTGCCAGTTTCCTCACATGAATATTTTCCTAATGTATATGTTCAGCACCCTTACCCTCAGCCAGAGAGAGAGAGAGAGAGAGAGAGAGAGAGAGAGAGAGAGAGAGAGAGTTTTCTCTCTGATACACTCTGTGTACACGTATGTAAACTATTCTTCATTGTAAGGCAGAATATTTGACTTAGAAATGTGCAACTTGACACCTGCCAGCGTGCAAGGTTGGGCCGTGACTGGCTGTGTCGCTGAATGGGTGAGGGTGTTAGTGCTGAGGGCGTATACCTTTGGGAAATATGCGTCCCAGACTTCCCACCCGCTGAGTAACAACAGGACACCCAGTTGGCCGAACTCTATCTATCTACGGCTCTTGTCTGACCACGGTGCTGAGAGAAATGGCTCCAGTTTCGCGTGCAACGAAAGCTGCTTTGTGGGCGCTCCATTCAGGAAAGCACAGAGCCACGATATCACCAGCAGTGTGTCACTCCTCAGCCCCCCCCCCCTCCTGCCCCCGTGTCTTAAGTATTCATCGCCCTACAAGCAATGGATGTCACAAGTACTCTGACTCTGGAGTTTTGATTCGATTTTATTTTTTAACCTGATTTTACGGCTTTGTAGATATCGCCTCCAACTACTCTGATGGGGCCATTGATTTCGTTTTTCATGTGTGTGTGTGTGTGTGTGTGTGTGTGTGTGATAGTCTTAATGAAACATGAGCCGCAAAGAATAGTGTCATAAGAGGCAGCTGATGTAAATTAGGACCAAAAAACACTGGCAGCTGGTGAAAATTAAGGGAAAACACTATTAGGGAACTTTTTTTCCCCAGGAGTATTGGGAAACATTTCATTGTGTGGTACGTGATGAAAATATTTAAATTGAACATTAATTTTTTTTAGTCTATTACAAAACTGACCTTCCACGAGTCCAGTGTATTTTATGCCGTGTTTATGTGACCAGTAAAGCGAAGGAATCATTATATTGTTATGCCATCACTCCTCTTTATCAAGATTTTGCCACTAGTCAAAATAAGAGGTGAGGCTTGATCGTTATAGCATAGAGAAACACCCCTGCCTCTACTGGTCACATCTATAAGCAGAGTAAACCTTATAACAATTCGTATTACCTTCCCCAGGTTCTTAATAATAAGCCTCATTAACTCAAACTAAATGGGTTTTATAGTGAGGAGAATCATACACTGCATAAATTAGTATAATATAATTAAAGAACGTATATACAAGGAACATGTAAAGGAAAAACAATGAAATACTGATAGCCACAGCCTAAATTAACCTAAGCCCTCACATCAGCCTTAATATGCACTTGAGCAGTACAAAAGTATACACCACTTATCTCCACAATAATATCCTGAGTCCAGACCAACTGAACTTCAGCCTCACACCAGCCAGGCACGTCAACTTCTGCCACCGTCTCCACCGGCTGACCAGTGCTCAACAGTGCTGATACCATGTTTTCAATTATGGTACTATTGTACTTAACTACCACACAAAATTAGACTGATTTATTTACATCATACATATTATCAATTAATATATAATATATACATATATATATATATATAAATATATATATATATATATATATATATATATATATATAAATATATAAATATATATATATATATATATATATATATATATATATATATATATTATATATATATATAAATATATAAATACATATATATATATATATATATATATATATATATATATATATATATATATATATTATATTTTATGAAAATCCACATTGAAAACGTGGATAAGATAAATCTTGATAAAATCACACGGGAAAATGGAAACAACGGAGTACTCCGTTGTTTCCATTTTCCCGAGTGATTTTATCAAGATATATATATATATATATATATATATATATATATATATATATATATATATATATATATATGCTGATAACCACCAGGAAAGAAGAAAACACGAAGTTCCCAAGCGCTTTCGTGTAATTCACATCTTCAGGGGTGAGTACAGACTAGATAGAGTAATGCAGAACAAGATGAATATATACAGAGGAGGGTGAGACCAGGTCCACAATGGTCAGGTAATGACCCTACTAATCTTTAAATGGCACACAACGGTTGGTGGTTGGGTCAGATGGGACAGTGACCCGCCCTCTCACCTGATCACAAATCTTCTTAATTACAAAGTTGTCCAGCTTGTACATGCCGTTACTCAAATTCATGTTGAATGCTTCGGTATGTTTAATATGACTAGGAATCCAATGCTCTGTTTGTTCATTTGAGGGATAACAAGCATTGCATTGACTGGGATAATGCCTCCTCAATATTACCATGTAATTCAATTGATAGTAGGAACATCATAGAATCTAGTCTTATTAAACATACCGAAGCATTCAACATGAATTTGAGTAACGGCATGTACAAGCTGGACAACTTTGTAATTAAGAAGATTTGTGATCAGGTGAGAGGGCGGGTCACGGTAGGACGCCACTTTCCGGGAGGCTCCACATTGTCTCACTATAGAGCATTAACCCTTTGGCTGCGGGAGGTTACCCTAAGATGAATAAAATCGTCTAGCGGTTGTCAGGATAAAATGGCAAGTGCGCGAAACGCAGCGAAGGGGTTAAGGTAGACTACATTTTTGGTTTTGCCATTAGCAGCAAGTATGTACAGATTTTTGCCAGTTCCCACTCTGGAGTATCCAACATAGAACTGTCCATGAGAGAAGCAAGGGAACACCAGGTTTAGGCCAACCATCTTTAGGGACTGTCCCTGTGTCAAATGGTGTAGCTCTTATTGGCGACCTGGGGTGCAATAGTGAGCATGCTCGCCTCGCCAGCAAGCGGACGCCGGTTTGACCCCAGAGAAAAGTGAAACTATGGGCAAGTTTCTTTACGCCATTTGCCTCTGTCTACTCAGCAGTAATTGGGAACCTGAATATTAATCGATTTGCGGATGGTGTTCCGTGATAATAGTAATAGTTAGGCCCAGGGCCTAACTGGCCGGTCTGCCATCCTCGTTACACGAGGGACAACCATTATTATTATTTTTAGCTCTTATTATATTAGGGAGAAATAATTATGATGTTGTAGTGAAGATGTAGTACTGGTGTTGTAGTGACCGTGTAGTACTGGTGTTGTAGTGAACGTGCAGTACTGGTGTTGTAGTGAACGTGTAGTACTGGTGGTGTAGTGACCGTGTAGTACAGGTGGTGTAGTGAACGTGTAATACTGGTGTTGTAGTGACCGTGTAGTACGGGTGTTGTAGTGAATGTGTAGTACGGGTGTTGTAGTGACCGTGTAGTACGGGTGTTGTAGTGACCGTGTAGTACGGGTGTTGTAGTGAATGTGTAGTACGGGTGTTGTAGTGAATGTGTAGTACTGGTGTTGTAGTGACCGTGTAGTACGGGTGTTGTAGTGATTGTGTAGTATGTGTGTTGTAGTGACCGTGTATTACGGGTGTTGTAGTGAATGTGTAGTTCGGGTGTTGTAGTGACCGTGTAATACGGTTGTTGTGGTGACCGTGTAGTACGGGTGTTGTAGTGACCGTGTAGTACGGGTGTTGTAGTGAGAGTGTAGTACGGTTGTTGTAGTGACTGTGTAGTACGGGTGTTGACTACAACACTAGTACAACATTTTCACTACAAAACTAATCCAACATGTTCACGACAACACTTGTATTACTTGTTCACTACAGCACTAGTACTACATGTCCACTACAACACTAATACAACATGTTCACTACAACACTTGTACTACATGTTCACTACAAAACTCGTACCACATGTTTATTACAACACTAGTACTACATGTTCACTACAACATTGATATATGTTTACTACAACACAAGAACTACATGTTCACTACAACACTAATACAACATGTTCACTACAACACTTGTCCTACATGTTCACTACAAAACTAGTACCACATGTTTACTACAACACTAGTACTACATGTTCAGTACAACACTAATATATGTTTACTACAACACAAGAACTACATGTTCACTACAACACTAGTACTACATGTTCACTACAGCACTAGTACTACATGTTCACTACAACACTAGTACTACTTGTTCACTACAACACTAATACAGCATGTTCACTACTGCACTTGTACTACATGTTCACTTCAGCACTAGTACTATATATTCACTACAAGACTAGTTCCACATGTTTACTACAGCACTAGTACTACATGTTCACTATAGCACTAGTACTACATGTTCACTACAGCACTAGTACTACATGTTCACTACAGAACTAGCACTACATGTTGACTACAACACTAGTACTACATGTTCACTACAACACTAGTACTACATGTTCACTACAACACTAGTACTACATGTTCACTACAACACTAGTACTACATCTTCACTACAACACTAGTACTACATGTTCACTACAACACTAGTATTACATGTTCACTACAACACTAGTACTACATGTTCACTACAACACTACCAGTACTGCATGTTCACTACAAAATTAGTACTACATGTTCACTACAACACTAGTACTACATGTTCACTACAACATTAGTAATACATGTTCACTACAACACTATTACTACATGTTCACTACAACACTGGAATCATTACATGTTCGCTACAACACTAGTAGTACTTGTTCACTACAACACTTTTGTACATGTTCACTACAACACGTGTACTATATGTTCACTACAACACTAGTACTACATGTTCACACTATCACTAGCACTACATGTTCACTACAACACTAGTACTACATGTTCGCTACAACACTAGTACTACATGTTCACTACAGCGCTACCAGTACTACATGTTCACTACAACACTAGTAATACATGTTCACAACAACACTAGTAATACATGTTCACTGCAACACTAGTACTACATGTTCGCTACAACACTAGTACTACATGTTCACTACCCCGCTACCAGTACTACATGTTCACTACAACACTATTAATACATGTTCACTTCAACACTAGTACTACATACTCACTAGTTCAATAGTACCACTATTCCTGTACCTGGCTAGTCACTGTTCCAACCTGTATTATATAATTTTGCATTACATTTTTTTTAGACCTTGGTCTAGCGACTTTCTTAATAATTTAACGAGAAGAAAAACACAATGACAACTCCTCTAGTCTCCACTGTGTTTGGTCTCCGGGTAAACCTCCCAGGAAAGAGTCGGCGTCCAAAACATTTATGGGTCGAAGTTAATGAACCCAAGTGTTGTGGTTTATACAGTAAGAAAACCGTCTTATTTCACTGGCACCTGCAGAAGGACCAGTGGGAACAGCTCCCCAATGGGAGAGTTGGAAATACTTTAGTTCCGACAGATGGCTACCTCATGCCACTGACGGCTGGGAGGAACCCAAGCTCGTGGGTGTCATTAAAATGGCGCAGTAACACCACAACTCTGTATAAAAGTCGTTTAAGTGTAAGTGCGTTCAATGATCGCGTTAAAACCGGCAGTCTTGAGATGACTGACCGGAGCGGGCTTATCAACTCCTTGATTACTTTTATGCCCGAAGAGAATCTTATCTGCCAGGATAGTGTACCACACTCCCCCACTATGGTACCATCCCTCCCAAAGAATGTACCACTCTCCCCCACTGTGGTACCATCCCTCCCAAAGAATGTACCACTCTCCCCCACTGTGGCACCATCCCTCCCAAAGAATGTACCACTCTCCCCCATTGTGGTACCATCCCACCTAAAAATTGTACCACTCTCCCCCACTGTGGTAGCATCCCTCCGAGAGAATCTATTCCCCTCCCCCACTGTGGCACCATCCCTCCCAAAGAATGTACTACTCTCCCCCACTGTGGCACCATCCCTCCCAAAGAATGTACCACTCTCCCCCACTGTGGTACCATCCCTCCCAAAGAATGTACCACTCTCCCCCATTGTGGTACCATCCCACCTAAAAATTGTCCCACTCTCCCCCAATGTGGTAGCATCCCTCCGAGAGAATCTATTCCTCTCCCCCACTGTGGTACCATCCCTCCCAAAGAATGCACCACTCTCCCCCACTGTGGCACCATCCCTCCCAAAGAATGTACCACTCTCCCCCACTGTGGCACCATCCCTCCCAAAGAATGTACCACTCTCCCCCACTGTGGCACCATCCCTCCCAAAGAATGTACCATTCTTCCCCACTGTGGTACCATCCCTCCCAAAGAATGTACCACTCTCCCCCACTGTGGTACCATCCCTCCCAAAGAATCTAATACTCTACCCCAGTTCGCCACGATCGAATGTTAAGTGCTCGTTCAAGTTTCCGTCGCCAGCCTTCCCCGAAAAGTCATCACTACTCCTCAGTGGAGAAAAAGAACCCAATGTTACAAGGAATCGGATTATAACACTGATGGGAATTTTCCTTATATCGGTTGTGGTGCCGATAATTTTTGGTGTAATGCTGCACAGACTAACCTGAGGGCCTCAACTTAGGCAACCTGACCAAGAACAGCCGACAAAGCTGTCAACCGCTTATGTTCACGAAGGTTCCCGCCTTATAACACTATCTCCTTTATCCTTTTCCTCTCGTGTATTGTGATATTACTGTACCATTAACTTTTAGCTCATTATCACTTACAACTTCTCTCTTTAAGAATTCTGAATATATATTATACAATGTTGGAGATAGAACACAGCCTTATCTTACTCCCTGTCTGACTGTGAACCAATTAGTAAGTTCATTATTTACGAACACTGCAGCCTCCTGTTGCCAGTAAAGATTCTTTAAAATCTAATATCTCCTTCATTAATTCCTGTTTTCCAAGATCTTATCAAAACCTTTTGCTAAACCAACAGAGCAGATGTATAAATATATTTGGATCAAAAAAGCCGTTTCACTCAAAATTCTCAAACCAAATGTAGCTTCTCTAATTCCTTTTCCCTTTCTAAATCCACTTTGCTCTTCAGATAACACACTGTCTATTGTAAACTGTATTCTACTTAAAGTTATATTTTATAAAAGTTTGCAGTCGTGACTTAGTGATTAATAATGATTTACAGTAGTATTTACCGCGGTAATACACAGTACTGGATATATAACGATCAATTTGGTAATAATATGAGGACCCTCTCATTAATAAAGGTTTATCCGTATAATGAGATATATATTAATTATAAATCCAATCATTATGTGGGAGACCACGAGAACAGCAGGTCGCAACTGCCAGTTTTCTCACATGAATATTTTCCTAATGTATATGTTCAACACCCTTACCCTCAGCCAGAGAGAGAGAGAGAGAGAGAGAGAGAGAGAGGGAGAGAGAGAGAGAGAGAGAGAATTTTCTCTCTGATACACTCTGTGTATACGTATGTAAAGTATTCTTCATTGTAAGGCAGAATATTTGACTTAGAAATGTGCAACTTGACACCTGCCAGCGTGCAAGGTTGGGCCGTGACTGGCTGTGTCGCTGAATGGGTGAGGGTGTTAGTGCTGAGGGCGTATACCTTTGGGAAATATGCGTCCCAGACTTCCCACCCGCTGAGTAACAACAGGACACCCAGTTGGCCGAACTCTATCTATCTACGGCTCTTGTCTGACCACGGTGCTGAAAGAAATGGCTCCAGTTTCGCGTGCAACGAAAGCTGCTTTGTGGGTGCTCCATTTAGGAAAACACAGGGCCACGATATCACCAGCAGTGTGTCACTCCTCAGCCCCCCCCCCCCTGCCCCCGTGTCTTAAGTATTCATCGCCCTACAAGCAATGGATGTCACAAGTACTATGACTCTGGAGTTTTGATTCGATTTTATTTTTTAACCTGATTTTACGGTTTTGTAGATACCGCCTCCAACTACTCTGATGGGGCCATTGATTTCGTTTTTCATGTGTGTGTGTGTGTGTGTGTGTGTGATAGTCTTAATGAACATGAGCCGCAAAGAATAGTGTCATAAGAGGCAGCTGATGTAAATTAGGACCAAAAAACACTGGCAGCTGGTGAAAATTAAGGGAAAACACTATTAGGGAACTTTTTTTCCCCAGGAGTATTGGGAAACATTTCATTGTGTGGTACGTGATGAAAATATTTAAATTTAACATTAATTTTTTTTAGTCTATTACAAAACTGATCTTCCACGAGTCCATTCTATTTTATGCCGTGTTTATGCGACCAGTAAAGCGAAGGAATCATTATATTGTTATGCCATCACTCCTCTTTATCAAGATTCTGCCACTAGTCAAAATAAGAGGTGAGGCTTGATCGTTATAGCATAGAGAAACACCCCTGCCTCTACTGGTCACATCTATAAGCAGAGTAAACCTTATAACAATTCGTATTACCTTCCCCAGGTTCTTAATAATAAGCCTCATTAACTCAAACTAAATGGGTTTTATAGTGAGGAGAAGTCATACACTGCATAAATTAGTATAATATAAT